>APFE030254043.1:41777-55374 GCA_000404065.3 Pinus taeda | reverse complement strand
CCCATTTTATATATAGAGGGTGGCTTAGTACTCCTTAAGAGTAGGGATGGTGGAAGAAGTTTAAACAAATCAATAGAAGAAAGAAACCCATAATCTTATTGATAATAAGTAGAGATAATTATACGAGAGGGAGTAGAACCAACATGGTAAAGATAATCAATCAGTATCATTTATAGTAGAAATGAGGACAGTAAAGTGATATAGATAATTGTGTCCTTTATTTTTCGATCATCACAAAGCAATCTTGTTAGAGATAATAATCTTAAAGATATTCTCCTACTTCAGTAGATGCCATACTTGTTGTCCTCATATATGTATTGTACTTGATGCCAAAAAGAGGATTATAAAAAAAATGAGCTGGGATGGGCTAGGAATGATCATGCAAGGGGAAGAAAGGGGTGTTCTCAAAAATCCTTACAAAGTGTTGTTCCCTCAAGAGAACAAAAGAAACACTCGAAAAGTGATGTTACCTTTTGGGAATAGCAGTTGTTCACTATAGGGAACAGAAAAATAAAACACACAAAAAAAATGTTGTTCCCTTTAGGGAATAGCAGTTGTTCCCTATATAGAACAGGAAAACCAAGTACATGAAAAAGTGCTAAGGGAACAGCAGGTGTTCCCTGTAGGGAAGAGCAAAAGAAAACACACGAAAAAGTGTTGTTCCCTTTAGGGAACAACAGTTGTTCCCTATAGGGAACAACAAAATAAAGCACACAAGAAAGTGTTTTTCTCTTTAGGGAACAACAGCTATTCCCTTTAGGGAACAATAGTTGTTCCCTGTATGGAATAGTAAAAGAGAACACATGAAAAAGTGTTGTTCCCTTTAGGGAACAACAGTTGTTCCTTGTAGGGAACAACAAAAGAAAACACATGAAAAAGTGTTGTTCCCTTTACGGAACAACAAAAGAAAGCACACGAAAAAGTGTTGTTCCCTTTAGGGAACAATAGCTATTCCATGTAGGAACAACAGAAGAAAATAGGGAGAGACAAACAATCCTCCCTATTGCTCTAAACAACAGAAAGGCTATGATACAAACAAGAAAAAAATAGAGAAAAGAAAAAAAAAAAAAAATTGTATTATAAGTCTCAAAAATAACTTTTTTTACGAGATTGGTGTTGCCGAAGAGTTGCCTTCTGCAGCAAGAATTTGTATGGTAGAATCTTTTCGTATGTATTGGAAAAAGGATTCCCTTGTAAGCGGTTTGTGGTAGAGGTATACCTGGTGCCCATTTTCCTTAAAGGAATAGCCAAACCCATCAATGGTGGCTAATGTAAGGGTGCCATTATCGTGCACCTCTTTTATCTCGTAGGGACCTAACCATCTAGTTTGGAGTTTGCATGGGAAGTCCTAGAACCTGGAATCGTACAGAAGCGTCCAGTCTCCTTCATGGAATATCTTTTTCTTAATGACGGCGTCATGCCAGTTTTCTCTTTGTTGTTGAATAAGTGCAGTATGGTGAAGAGTCAATAGCCGGATTTCATCTAATTCATTTATTTGTTGTAATTTGTTAATTTGTGCTTCATTCAAGTCCATCCCCACTTCTTGGGCTATTCTTAATGTCTGAATTTCAAATTCTATGTGGAAGATAGGTTCCTTACCAAACACCAGCTGATATGGGGGGTATCTTGTTGTATTCCTCCAAGTCGTACGATATGCCCACAGGATTTCTAGCAACCGGGTAGTCCAGTTGCGTCTATGCGAGGCAACTGTCTTTGTTAAGATGGCCTCGATTACCTTGTTGGTACTCTCTACCTGCCTGTTTGCTTGTAGGTAGTATGGAGAGGCGATTCTATGCAAAATGTGCTGATTTTTTAGTGTAGCAGCAATCTTATGGCCTACAAATTGTGGCCCTCCATCAGTAATTACTTCTCTAGGAAAACCATACCACACAAAAATCGATTATCGTTTCCTCTATTGCCCTTGGTAACGCTACTATCTCCACCCATTTGGTCACGTATTCCATTGCAACTAGTATATATGACTTTTGATTAGATGACGATTTTATTGGGCCGATGAAATCTAATGCCCAATGTTCAAATGGTTTGATGACTAGCTATGGGTGTAGCGGCATCTCGTTGGATTGGCCAGGGTAGCCCATTCTTTGGTAGCTATCACATGCCTGGGAAAATTTTTTGGCGTCCTTAAAAATTGTGGGCCAATAACAGCCCACCTGTAAGATTTTATGTCTAGTCCTACGGTCTGCAAAGTGTCCACCACATGGTCCATCGTGTCAAGCTTTTAGGATATCGTAAATTTCGTCTTCCCTGATACACCTGCAGATATGCATATCGGCTTCTGTGTGAAAGAGGTATCCTCCAATCCAAGAGAACTGAGTGTTGCGTTGCACTATTAATTTCCTTTCTCTTGGCGTCAGGTGTTTGGGTAGTTTTCCCACTACTAAGTAGTTCGTGACATCTGCTTACCAAGGTTTTTTCATGGCCACAACAAACAGGTGCTCATCGGGGAACTAGTCTTCTACTGCCACTGCGTCGTCTATTCTTGGCACTTGGGAGAGGAAGTCTGCTACCATATTCTCCTTTCCTGGTCAATCCTTGATCGTTATGTCAAATTCCTGTAAAAGGAGTAACCTTTGTGTCACTTTGCCATTCGTAATAGGTTTATTAGCTAAATATTTGATAGCAGAGTGATCAGTATACAGGACCACAAGGTATCCTATTATATAGTGTCTGAATTTATTAATAGCGTAGATTACAGCTAGAAACTCTTTCTCTATCACTATGTAATTCAACTCAGCAGCAGTTAAATTTTTGCTGATGTAGTATATCACATAGGGTTTCTTGTCTTCTTCTTGGCCAAGAACTACTCCAATGGATATATCTGATGTGTCTGATGAAATCTGAAATGATATATCCCAGTTTGGGCCTCGTAGTACTGGTGTTGTTGATACTAGCCGTTTTAATTCTACAAAGGCAATGTCACATTTGTCAGTCCATATAAAATCAATATTTCCTATCAAAGCATATAACGGTGCAACAATTTGGGAAACATTTTTTATAAATCTTCAAAAATATCCAGAAAATCCCAAAAAACTACATACCTTTGTTTGAGTGCAAGGGGTAGCTAGTAAGAGGATTACCTATATTTTTGTTGGATCTGCCTGAATTCTAGTTGTTGAGATGTAATGGCCTAGGATTAGGCCCTCTGTCATCATCATATTGCAATTCTCGTGGCTTAAGCAGAGCCTAGTAGCAATGCATCTTTCTAGGACTTTCTCCAATGTCTGTAATGCCTACTCAAAGTCATCTCCATAGGGTGTGAAATTGTCCATGTATACATCTAATCCCTTGTTTATCAAGTCTGCAAAAATACCGAGTATGGCTCTTTGGAATGTAGCAGGTGCGTTGCACAATCCAAAAGGTAATACCCTATAAGAAAACGTCCCCTAGGGGTAGGTGAAGGTAGTCTTATCTTGGTCTTTGGGGATAATTTGGATTTGGTTGTAGCCACTGAAGCCATTCAGGAAAGAGAAGAAATGTTTACCTACCAATGTGTCTAGAACCTGGTTGATAAATGGAAGGGGAAAATTGTCTTTTTGCGTTGCTTTGTTAAGCTCTCTATAAGCGATGCATATATGCCATTTCCCATTCTTTTTAGGAACCACAACTAATGGAGAAACCCATTTACTGTCAGATATAGGATAGATAAAATTTACATCTAACAATTTATGCAGTTTATCTTTAACAATATCCTTTAGGTGAGGGTTTAATCTACGTTGAGGTTGTCGAATGGGTCTCGCATCTTTTTCAGTGTAGATGTGGTGCATACATAGTTGAGGGTCAATCCCTTTCATATCTGGGTAATCCCAAGCAAAAGCCCCTTTATATTTCCTAAGGATTTGAATAAGCTTCTGTTGTTGGTCATCACTCAATTTTTTGTTAATGTTAAGGATTTTCCCTGGCTCAATTTCAATAGGTTTGCTATTATAGACAGTTGTTGTTGGTATTGTTTGGTCATTGATATCTTTTAAAGGATCTTCTTCAATTTCATTATCAAGGACTGCTTCAATCATGTGACATTTTAGATTAGATATGGTAGTAGGGTGGTTAATGTAAGTGTTAATAATATCATCTTCTATTTGGTTTTTAAATTCAAAAGCATCTGATACAGTTAATGGTGATCGAATATTTTTAGTTAAATATGTTACAGGCTACTTCCTAGTTTTTATTATGGTTAGGCTTGGCTGAGCTGGATGGTATAAAGCTAGGTTCTTCACATAATTCCCTCAAGTTATAGTCATACTACTTTTTTGACAACTTATATAAGCATCTGCAGTTGCTAGGTAAGGTCTTCCTAATATTAGAGGATGTTCGTCTAGCCGGTATTTAGGATTAATAATCAAGAAATCTACTGGGTATTCCCAAGAATCTACAGACACCATCACATTCTGTAATGTCCCTTCTGGTTTAATAACTTAATGGTCAGCAAGTTCCAGCAAGGTTGTAGTTGGATCTAAGACTGTGATGCCAAGTATCTCATAGGTTGTTGTTGTGAGAATATTAATGGTTGCCCCTAAATCGACTAATGCATTAGGAAAGGAGCATCCATTTCTTTGTACTGTGACAATAGGGTTTCCTGGGTCTTCATATTTCATCGATGTCTCTCTGCCTAACAATAGATCAGGAAAAGTTCTGACTACATGGACAATTGGTGTTACCTTTATTTTCCTCGTAGAGTCTTGGTACACAATTCCTTAATGGTTTTTCATAAATTGGAATGTCTTGAATAGCCTGGAGGAGGGGTATTTTTATGCAAATATTTTTTAATTCTCCCAGGGAGGTGTATGTTCTACAGTCAATGGCTTATTTGGGTATGGTTCTTCAAGTTGCATATTTTTACCATCCTCTAGCGTGATTATTTGTACATACCTCAATTGGATTTCATTACATTCTCTCAACTCAGTTTTCGGATCCAGACCTTCAATGATTTGTATCGAATGGACTAGTCTATTGTTAATATTTGGGTTGGTATGGGCTAGGAATTGCAATCGTAGATTGGATTGAGGATTTTTCTACAACGTGTAAGGTGCTGGTAGTGTAGGTTGAGGTAGGGGGACTATCCCCACTAGCTGGTTCGTGGGTCTTTGCCAGCTTGATTGCCAGTTTTGGTTTTGTGAAGTGGAGGGGGACCATTGAGATGGATATGGGTTGTTCTGCCAGAATGATGGAAATAAAGAGGGATTTGGCAAACTATTATCCAAATTTGACTGATTGGACCAAGTGGCAAGGGGAATGCTTGTGGTTACCAATTAGGAAAAGGTGGCTGGTTCTGCCATGTAGCTTCTGTATATTGTTGGGAATTATATTTTGAAGGCTAAAAGAATGAAGATGGGTAGGTAGGCATACTTGTTTGTCGTGCTTGCCATTGGCGATGCTAGTTTAACAGGTATACTAGTTCTACTTCTTCCTCTGCCTCCTTGAAGACCACTTTTAATCCTGGGAGTGATGGGCAATTTTCTATGGCATGTTCCTTAGTTCATATGGGACGGGTCTGTACCATATCCATTGGGCATTATTTATGACTATGTTTCTTTCTACATCGAGGGAAAAAAATAACCAAGTCTTGCTCTGCTTCAACTTGCTTCTGCTTGGCTTCCATGATGTCTAACTATGTTGTCAAGGTTCCTAGGATATTCGTTTGAAATCTTCCAGCAGGTTGTCGATTTTAGCATGAGTAATGCTTCCTCCAGAGACTTTTTTGTCCCTGATGATTGCATCGCATCCAGTTGGTTTTAGTCTTGTACTGCCCCTTGAGCACTTAATGCACAAATAAATAATATTAGCATAGTATTCTTGATAGATATCACCTTTACCCATGATGTTTAGTGTCTCTATCTGTTGTTATTTCATCCCTTTAATCATCGTCATCTTTAGAACATTATCAGGCATATTTGCATAAGGAGACCTTTGGAGGTTATATTGGAAATGCTCTACGTACTCTTCCAAAGTTTCGCTAGGCCTTACTACCATTTGGGATATCTCATCTTTTAGTTCTCTAGATTTGCAATAATCCTGATATTTTTTAAGAAAGGTAATTTTCATTTGGTCCCAATCATTCATGGTGCCTCCACCGAGTCCCATAAACCAACATAGGGCTTCTCCCTTTAAAGTGGAGGGAAACAACTTTAGTTTTTGGGGGTCGGTGGTGTAATCATAACCCCTACGTAGGACATCAAATTCAAACAGGAATGCATCTGGATCTTCTGAAGTGAGTCCACGAAAGGTGGGAATATTTTTTAGTGGGATAGCTTTCATGGGGGTGTTGGTAGTTGTGTTAATAATAGGATACTATAGTGTAGAGGCTTGGGGTGGTTGTGGATTATTGGCCATTTGGTCAAAGATATGCCAATATCCTTCTGAGATCTCTAACGCTGGGGAGTTGTTCCTAGGATGTCCACAAGAGGCGAGAACGATCTTAACAAAACTCCCTTGATCTGAGACACTAGGTGTCCTCTGTTCAATTACTACCTTGGGAGATCTTGGTTCTGCTGGTTTAACCTCAGATTTACTTGTTCTCCTTCTCCTTCATGGAGGTTACAAGAATTCCC
Organism: Pinus taeda; assembly: GCA_000404065.3. Lineage (NCBI taxonomy): Eukaryota > Viridiplantae > Streptophyta > Pinopsida > Pinales > Pinaceae > Pinus > Pinus taeda. Next base: position 48,808 of record APFE030254043.1, on the reverse strand, counting down.
TTCTTGTGTGGTAATTGATTGTGAATTTTCAATATCTTGAAAACTTTGTTCAGTCTCTTCAGTTTTACTGTGAACCTTAGCGTAGGCCACAGATGGTGATCTTGTGGCCTGAAGGGAGACAATAGGGTGTTTAGAAGTGACAGTTTGGGGTCCTACTAATGGTTGAGACTCAGCTTTCCTTATGATTTCTTCGATAAAAGTTGATCGTCTAAGGGTCACTGGTCCATTTCCACTCTAGAATCAAAATCAACTGTAATAAACCACCTAGATGCTTACACTCTGCTTTTAGCCCCTGACAATCCAAACATCTTCCAACAAACTCAACCACATCTTTCATCAAGTTCGTCCAATGATAGAATTTCGTAGTTGTTGTCAATTTCTTTTGATATCCCAGGTGACCTGAATATCGCTTGACATGAAAATCGGCCTCAAGATAAGCTTCTTGAGCACACTATCATCAGGTACATAAATCTTGTTCCTAGATCTAATAAAGCCATTTGTTGTGAGACGATACTCCTCATCCCTATTACCTTCACCCTATTGTTGTAACCCGTTCCAAAATTGCTGATACCTGTCATCATGTTGTCTAGCCTGCAAGATCCACTCCTGCAAATCTATCCCATAAGAACCCACTATTGCAATGTGATTCACCTGCACTCTTATACTAAGAGCAATTGAAACCTTGTTCTCCTTGCCCTTAATGTACTTGATCTTGAAATCAAACTCACTGATAGTAGCTAACCATCTAGCTTGAATGGTATTCAAATTGGGTTGGTCAAACAAGTACCTCAACCCACTCTGATCACTCATCAAGATGAACCTCGTACCAAGAATATAATGTCTCCACTTATTCAATCCATGAATGGTGGCTGCCAACTCAATATCATATGTCACATAGTTCTACTTGTGCTTATTCAACTTCCTTCACTCATAGGATACTAGTTGTCCTTCCTGCATTAGGAATCCACCAAGTCCTATCTTGAAATAATCTATACATACCACAAAATCTTAGTTTGGATCTACAATGTTCAAGACGAGAGCATTTGTAAGCAACTGCTTCAACTACTCAAAACTTGTTGCACACTCCTAAGTCCATTCAAACTTCGTCCCTTTTCATTGCAAAGATGTAATAGGTTAGACAATTCATGAGAATTTCCTAATGAACTACCTTTAATCACCTATTAGTCGCATGAATGATCTAACCTCATCAAAATTCCTAGCAGATACTCACTCCATGATAGCTATGATATTTTCTGGGTCTACTTCTATACCTTCCTTGGAAACAACATGCCCCAAGTAATGAACTTCGATTTGAAATAAACTACACTTGCTAAGCTTGGCATACAACTTATTCTCTCTCAACTATCTTAATAGTTCTGCTAAGTGTTCTACATGATCTTCCCTATTCCTAGAATATTTCAATATGTCATCAGTGAATATTATCACAAACTTGTCAGGATAAGGACACAACACACTATTCATCAAACACATGAAAGTAATTGGAGCATTAGTAAGACCAAACAATTCCAGTACAAATTCAAAATGTCCATACCTGGTATGGAATGAGATCTTGTAAATGTCCTCTTTTTTGATGCGTACCTAATGATATCCTGATCTCAATTCAATCTTTGAGTACATTGTTGCTCCTTTAGCTGATCAAAAAAATCATCAATCCACAGCAAAGGATACTTATTCTTGATCGTCACCTTATTCAACTTCCTGTAATCAATACACAACCTGAGATTACCATACTTCTTCTTCACAAGCAACAGTGGTGCACCCCAAGGCGACACACTTGGCCTAATGTATCCTTTATCAAGTATTTTCTTAAGCTACAACGTCAATTCTACTAACTCTAGAGTGTTCATCCTTTAAGGTGCTTTAGATGTTGGTGTTGCTCCTGGTACACACTTAATAGAAAATTCCACTTCACTATGAGGCGGTAACTTTGAAATATTTGGTGGAAATACATCCTGAAACTACTGCAAAATTGGATACTTCTTCATGACTTCAACATCCTTAACATCCTTCCCCTTGTCATTGGAAATATTCACTACAAATAATACACACCCTTTCCTACAACTGTGTTTGGCTTGCATATCTGTAACGATCCTCACAAATATAGGCTTATTCTTAACCTACAAGATTCTCTTCTCTCCATCATCATGTAAGGACTCAATAGAATTTTCGTAACAATCTACCTTAGTCTTGTGAGGGTACAACCAATCCATACCCAAATGCATATATTATGAACCCAAAGGAAGAATATTTAGGTGTATTGATGTAGGCATACCATTCAGCTCAAATTCATAAGCTCTTATCCAATGATGAACTCTTTTCTTGGTCCATCTAGCCAACTGCACCAACCAAGACACGACATGCACTTCTTTACTAAAGCCACACTTATCCACCAGGTCAAGACTAACATAACTATAATTAGATATAGGATCAATCAAAATGGAAACAACTTGATCACAAAGATTACCTTTCGTCTAAATAATGGATGTATGGTGATCTACTTTCTTGTTATCAGATGCTGCATAAATCCGAGGAATGATCTAACCAACATCCCCAACTATTTGCACCTCCTCAGCAATGTAGATTTGAGTTCTGCCACCGTGATACAATGGAAAATACTTCTTTCAATGATCTTTGCCACAAATCCAACACCACAATAGTTTTCTTCCACTACCTTTATTTTTTTCTCTCCAAGCTAAGATCCATGTCCCTTCTCTACTATACTAAACTTCTTGTAAGAAGCCACATTTTCTTTCTCATCTGTATCTTGAGGTTTTTCCCGCTTTGAAAGCCATTTTCCTTTGGTCTTGTCATTGCCTTTCTAGGTACACTTAGGGTCAATCTTGTGCTTTGACTTCTCAGAAAAATACTTCAACTTCCCAATGACTTCCTCCAATGACCGAGGCTCATCATACTCAATCTAATCCTTGAATGATAATGGCAGTCCACTGATGAATATTTGAACCTCTGTCTTCTTGTCCCTGAGGTAAGGCACATACCTCAACAACTCCAAAAGCTTAGTCATGTACTCTTCATTTGTCATAGAACCCATCTTCAATTGTTAGAACTCCTTAGCCTTACTATCATAGTATATCTTTGATAAGTACTTCTTCCTGAAGAGTAATTTGAACTCATGCCAACTCAACTCCTCTATCACGATGCCTCTAAAAAATTTCACATCTTCCCACAAAATGTATGGATTTAGTTTTGAGACTGAAATAACTATCTTGGCCATCATGTTCTCTGTATTTTCATGTAGCTTGAAGAACTTCTTCATCCCAAGAATACATGCTTCTACATCCTCTAGTTTCTTCAACTCTCCATAACAGGTAGGAGGCTTCGCTTTCTTGAACTCATATTGCAAGTTTCTATCTCACTCCTCCAATAAGGATGATAGCGATGATTACCATGATATCTCTCTAAGCTAGAACTAGAATGGAACCCATAACCACTACCTCTCCTGTTAGGTGAATCCATCCATCTGCCATCTTTTACTTTGTCATCCTTGTCTAACCTGTGTCCTCCATGAGACCTACTACATTATTCCCCATTAGTTCTTTCCTCCCATCCATAACTAATATGTGGTTGTATTTGTATTTGCAAATTTGATAAACTTTGAAGCATGACCACATTGACCCCAGCTTGCTTTCCCTGAGCCCTGGAAATCCTTTTGCGTAACTGAATTATCTGATCATTATCCACCTTGAAACTTTTCATTTCTGCCTTTATACTTCTCAAGCTATCTTCTATGTAAGGAGAATACTCTTCCCCATGTTGCTCAACTGATCTATAAGGAGAGTCATGGGAACTGTAATAAACCATTTTTCTTGTCATCTCTAATATTCTTCTTCCTGCAAACATACAATGCAGATAAACCAAATATAAAAATAATCAAGTCTACCTTAGTGAAGTTTAGGGGAGATTATCTCATTTGCACAAATCCGTCCAAATTAACACGATTATATATATATATATATATAATATATATATAAATATATTATTATATATATATTATATAATGACATCAACATATCAACCTATTGACATCATGCACTATAACATCGACTAGATACATGACAATTATAGCCACTGCAATGCATGTATATAACTGACATGCATGCATAACAATTGCATCCCACCCATCCAGTCCAAGTGTCTAAACTTGGAAGATTGGATACCGATTTGTAATGCATCGCCCCAAATTTACTCATATTTACAAGCCTTCCAGGTAAATGTGAAGTGAAGTACCACTATGACATGACCCGACCTCCTAGCTCTAGTTAAGGAACTTGGGCCTACAAACATACCACAAACTGACATCCTACAGGGACTACATATCACTCAAAGGCCGAAAAACTACCCCAAGTGAACAATCCATGAGTTGGAACCCTTTTTCAGTGACATAGACCTATAACCAAACCCTTGACATTGTCTGCATATGGTTGTGATTATCCAACCACACTCACAAATCTTGCTCCATGTGGTTATGACCCCAAATATCCAGTTTAAAGCATGCAGCCTTGGAATTTGAGCCACTTTTCTAGGCTAGTCTCTAGACCACTTCCCATAACTTCCTGTAACTTTCTAGAATCATATTTCTCATATCGATAATGCTAATCCTTCAAACTTGAATCATAAAATTGACCTAGATTGACTAGAATATACTAGGTCTTTTGTCAAACACATGGTAAACATGTAAGCTACAGTTCATGAATGCATATCTAAGTGTAAATGTCTATACTTTAGCTAAAAATCATTGAAAATGTATAATTCCCTCTCAATTATCTGTAACAACACTTGTTATCCCATGCATTCATCAACCATTCATTAACTCATCAAATCATAACAAGAGCCATAGCTAGAACATGTTATATAACCATGCTTATAACCAACATATAAGTAGAATATTAACCATGATAGAATGACCATCAAATAAACATAATAACAATTACAAATTCTCATAAATCACAGTAGGAAAATATCTCTTATTAAATAATGCAAAATCCAACAAAGTGAGGGAGTTCCACGTACCACTCGGCCATAGATTGAGCTGAACCAAATATTTCTTTCAACCAATCACCCTTGTGCCATATTCAAAGAATGAATGTGGGATCTCTTGGGATAAACCAAGACATAGACAACCATGGGAATCTAAAGGTTAAACCACCTCCACCCTCAAACTATTGTGATCTCGTACAAACGAACCAAGAGACCACAAAATCAAAACAAGCTTCGATGCCTTCGAATTCCTTCACTATCCCTTTCTGAAGGTGACTATATCCACCCCAAACCCTTGAGAATTTTCCTAAGAGCACCTCACCCGAATCCAAAACCTTCTGGCAATCTAATGCTCGACTAGAAATGAATCCCATCAAACCATGGCCATCCATGAAAGGAAAGGCAATGTTGAAACCATTGTCAAAGGGAAAATTTTAGGGATACAAATTTACTTTAAAGTATAAAAACATTAGTGAATCTTATTAATCCCTAATATGAAAATTTTAAAATGTTTGGTGATATTTTTATAAAAACATTCAAATTTATAAAGATTTTATATAATCTTTATAAATATTTGGTGATGCCTCTATAAATTTTTAGTGATTTTTAATGCAAAATAATTTTATCCTATAAAATTTGGGCGAACCAGTTTTAGGAAAAATGGAAATTGGTGAATCATTTTTTTTGGAAAAAACATGTAAAATTAGCCCATCTGTGAAAATTAGACCCTAAAATTGTCCATGGGACTCAAACCTGGAAAAACCCATGCGAATGACGACAAATGAATGAATTAAATAAATACATGTAGCATGCATTATCACCTCAGTTAGGAAATCACACATGAAACCTGTTACCTTCCAAATCTTCCTATTGAAGTTATTGATCCAACCTTCTCTTTACTTTCCTTGCTTTTCATTTTCCTTCCTTTTCTTACTTGCTTGCTTTCTCCTCTTGGTGCTTTCTCTCTCCCTAAAACTAATTCCAAATCCATATTGTTCAAAAGCTGTGAACTAGTTGTCATAAGCCTTTTTATCATTGAGGCCTTTATTTTCTTCATTTTCCTTCAATTTTCCTCTCATGCAATTATGTGTATCTTCACCTTCCTTTTCTCCTATTTTCCTTTATTTTCATAAATAAAATGCCGATTATTACCTCTTTACCTTTTTCAATTTCCTTACCATTAATAAACCGAAAGTGATTTGAACTATAGTGCTTTTCCCAACATTCAACTTGGAATACATGTCCCATGACCTTGGTCTTATTTTTTCTTTATTGACCTTTATTCCATGAACTTTTAACTTGGGGCTATTACACCATCATATCCAGTTTGTTTTCTACATTATACTATGTTTTCACTTATTTCCTTATACAATCTAAATTATTGGTATTATATAAATATTCTCCTTGTTATCTTTTGGTTGCATGTGCTCGATGAGGTGAGGGTACAAAGGGTTGGGTTTCAAGCTACTTTCACTTGGGAACAATTTCTCTTTCCAAACTAAGTGGCCCCCGTTAGTGGAATAAAAGAGAGATGATGGAGTGGAACATCATTTCAAATTTTTACTTGAGAAAGCACTTGAGTGATAGAAAAATGTGATGAAGGAAAATTTCTCCAAGATCCTTCAATGACTTCCAATAATAGCTGAGGAACCTTTAACTAGCAAAATTTTTGGAGGTGTTACACAATACAAGGTACAAGTTAACTTTGATATCCTTGTATTTGTATGCCAAATAGATGCCAATGCTTTGAAAAAATGGTTAAATAGATTGGATGGTTAATAATGTATCCAAAAGATTTCCAAAAATGAGAAGATCACCTTCATGATCCTAAAATTCCTTCCCCTTTTCAAAGATTGGTGGAAATGTTACAAGGAGAGACATAATGAAGACAAATCAGGGGTATTCAATGTGGGCCCCACTTGAGTCACTTTTTTTAATGCACCTAAGGAGGAATTATACCCTATAGGGAACTATGATGACCAATACATGATATGTAAATATTCGCGATAACAAAG
>APFE030254043.1:16771-41309 GCA_000404065.3 Pinus taeda | reverse complement strand
GGATTCACTTAAATAAAACCTATTCTTGAAAATGGGCGAATGGAAGGTTGTAACTCCTAATTTCAAGGGCTAAATTTATCTTTTTTACCCTCTCCCTTAAAATAAGGTGGGCTATTTGAGTTGATTTGTAAAAATGTACTATAATACAAAATATTCGCCCACTAAAAAATTTAAAATCCCTTAATTTCGCTGAAGGGCGAACATTCGCCCCTAAAATTTTCTATGGTTATAAATACATCGAGTGGCACCTAGTTTTGAATTACTAAAGTGGTATACATAGGTGCATCCAAATAGAGATGGATTTCTTTGATATCTCCTCATTAGGGATTTTTTATTGATATGCAATCAAAATTTAGTAGAAATTGAAGTAGAGAAATAACCATAAGTCCAGGTCTACAAATCCACTACAACAAAATACTAGAAAAGGTGGTCCAAAATCATAAAGCAAGGGAACGAATAAGGATTTCCAAACTCAATACAAACAACACAAGTCACAAACAAAGAAGGATAATATGAAGTTGAAAAAGGACACTAGAAAATGGTGTGAGTTCCACAAAATACCCTGGCATAACATTGATGAATGTCGCTCGAAACAATCATTGTTGGAAAACCTTAAATAAAAGGAAATAGACTCTAAATATTATTCTATTTATAGAAGGATATGAAAATGGATCATTGATGTAGAACTCGATAACAAAGATCCAACAAATGAGCCAAAGGAGCCTAAAGAGGGAGAGTACTTATTCCATTCATAGACATGGGTGAATGGGACCCCACTATGTTTCATCGTTGATAGTGGGAGCCAAAATAAATTGATATTAGTTGAGGTCATCAAAATATTAAAGCCACCAAAAATTCTACACCCCTAACCATACAACTTTAGTTGGTTGAGCCATGGATGAGACATTTGTTTTTGCCAACAGTGTCGCTTATCCTACATCAACAAGCCCTTCAAAGATGAGGTATTTTTTATGTTTCCCTACTTGAAGTTTCTTATTTTATTTTAGGAAAACATTATATGTGGAAATTTCACTTTTTTAAGAGTCTCATCCTCATAGTGTCATTATTACTCTCATAGGTTGGCTCTACAGGATACCCAAAGGTAGTCCCAACTACTGTAATTTCATTCATCTCAATAAAATAGTGCCAAAAGTTAATCTTTGAGACTACAAAGTTTGTTCTCTTCATGTGTTTGTCAAAAGGTGAAAGGAAGGTAACTGCAACCACCACAACCTCTATATAGGGCCTCTCCACACAAAAAAATCATGTGGACAAGATTGTAGAGACATAAAAAGGTAGTTTCACTCCACTTGTAGCAATTCCTCTCCGTTTCTATGTCAAACACTCAATTGACTTGATAACTTGTGCTCCTTTATCTAATGGCCCAGTATATAGATTTTTTTTCTTGGAGAATGAGGAAATAAATTGTCATATTCATGAGCACATTCAAAAGGGACACATTTGATCAAAATTCTTACCTTGCAAGAGTCCAATTGTGTTGGTATGAAAGAAGGATGTGGCATGGATACTTTGTATTGATTATATAAACCTAAACATATCATTTTTTAAGAAAAAATACCTCAACCTCGAGATTAACTATATTTTTAACTAACTTTAGGGGGGAAGGTTATTTAGTAAGATTGGTTTGAAGTTAGGCTACTTCTAGGTTCCAATTGAACAAACTGATGTATGGAAGACAACATTTAAATATATAAAGGAGGTCTTCTCGAATGGTTGGTCATGCCATTTTACTTGAATAATGCTCTAGCAATGTTCATGAGGAGGATGGATGATACCCTACAAACATTTAAAAAAAAATTGTGGTTGTTTATTTGGATGACATCCTGATCTTTAGAAAAACCTCTATAGAACATTTGTAGCACATTCAATAGGTGTTGAGCACCCTATGACAACAAAAGTTGTATGCCAATATGGACAAGTGATAATTTGGCATGCAAATAATTTAATATTTGGAATACATCATGGATGAACATGGGGTGCATGTGGACGCAACCAATATCTAATTCATTTGGGATTGGCCAACCCTGACAACTCTATCAATGCTTCACATATTTTTGGGCCTTTATAACTTCTACTAAAGGTTCATGTTGAAGTTCTCTTATATCACTTGGCCCTTTAGTCCAGTGACCAAGTGTGGAGCAAGAGAAAAAATTTCTTGGTCTCAGTCATAATAGAAATCATTTGAGGATTTGAAACATCACCTTTTCTATACACCAATCCTCACCTTGTCATAGTTGCAACAACAATTTGAGATTGAGACAAATGCCTCTAAATTTAGTATTAGTGCAATCCTCACTAAGAACATCATTCAATGACCTATCATAGTGAAACACTCTTTGTTAATGTCTTGAGATAACCCACCTATGACAAGGATATATACTTCATCATGCAAGCTTGATGATAATGGAAACATTATATTATGGGGAAGGAGAAAATTATCGATGCTGATCATAGGCCTCTATAATTTATGTAGACACAAGGAAAGTTACAAAATTACTACCATAAAAAATGGTCCATATACCTACAAAATTCCACTTGAACATCAAATACAAGAATGGTATCACCAATCATGTCGTAGACTACCTTAGTTGGCTCCTGGTTGTAGAGCTAACCATAGTTCTTAACTCTTGTGGGCATGATACCTTGCAGTGGCCATAATTATACAACAATGAATATAACTTCACTACAACATACCATATGCTGATTGAAGGAAAAAAATTGTAGACTTCCACCTAGAGGATGCACTCTTGTGCTACCTGCGCCACCTTTTTGTTCCTTCAAGTGTGCATGTCAAGCTAATTTGGGACGCACATTATAGTCAAGTGGTAGGGAAATTTTGGTTTGGAGAAGATAGTAGAAATATTTTAGAAGTATTTCTAATAGCCACAGGGATTCAATGGGGGAGAAATACCATACCATGTGTGTAAATATTGGAGGATATATATTGCGGAAAATGACATAATATATTGAGCATATAGTAGGAGGTAAAGGGTTTTTATATTGGAAGGTATAAAAAATGGAGCTCAATATTAATGAAAAAATATAAAGGGATATAAAAGATGTTAATGGAAACTGGGTACCTACAATATCTAGTGAGAGCGGGGTTTTTTAAATTGGGAAGGTGTATTGGGTTCATATTCGTAGATGGTTAAATTTTGTGATTTTTAGAGATATTTTGCAATATGTAGTCAAAATAAGGGTATTGCTTATTATTCCACGAACGAACATGATATGTGAGAGGTTCATTGAGTGAAGCCCTGTGTTATTGGCCAAATATTTGACATGATGTCCAATGGTATACTAGATCATGCACTGATTATTACATTACTATATTTAACATCAAGAAGAATGGGTTGTACACTCCTCTACCTACCCCAAACAAGTTCGGATTCAGTCTCCATGGACTACATGTCATTTTTTACATCCACTAAGCATGGTAATGATTTTGTTTTTTCTTGTTGATCAATTCTCTAAGATGGTCATTTTAGCACCATGCAAGAAGAGTATCATAGTTGAAGCCACTACCAAACTCTTCCTTCAACATGTTTGGGTTCAATTTTGACTACCTCATACCTCAGAACATTATTCAAATAGGGATATTAGGTTCCTCGACACCTTTTAATCCTTCATATGGTCCATCATGGATACCAAGTTGACCATAGTGATTTCCTTTCTTCCCCTCAAATGGACAAACAAAGGTGGTCAACAGGATGATTGTGCATATCTTATGCATGTACAACTCTAAGAATTCATGCACATGGGACAAAATTCTTCCACATGTTTAGAATAGGTATAAAAAATCCCTCTATGGCTTTATTTTCCATATTCATTTTTAAGTGTGCTAAGGGTTCCAACCATTAGTCCCAATTGATGTAGTTATTCCCATCACACCTTCACCAACAAAGTTTTCCCATGCTCAGGTCGAGATAGATGGGGAAGCCAAAAAATTTTAATGTATTCAACACCTCCAACAATAGGTCCATGTTATCCTATAAAAATATAATGCCAAGCATAAGTAGCAACATGACCAGCACAAAATTCCACACAAGTTTCAAGTTGGTGATAAGGTTTGGTAATATCTACGAAAATATCACCTCATAGGACCCCATAGGAGGCTCAAATCACTTGTATATGATAATGACACAATCATAAAGGATATTGGTGAAATTGGTTTTGAATTGGGTATTCACACTTTCCCTGGCTTACACCCAATATTTAATGTGGATCTGCTTCAACAATATTTTCCACCTCTCTTGGACACCTTAAGGGCAGTTGAGCAATCGACACACATATAAATCAATCTTGAATACATTGAATAGGATATATTTGATAAAATAATGGACATCAAGATAAAATATACCTTCCAACAACACATAAAACTCTATTAGGTTTTCAGATTAGGACAACTTCTTCATAAAGGAAAGTGGTTCACCAAGAGCCAAATTTAGCATAATTTTATCCATCTAATGAGGGAACTTGAAGCAATGGAAACCATTGTTGGCTAGGGGGGAGGAATAATCTAGGTATATATTGGCTTCCACTCACCTCTTCCACTATCTCAATGATTCTCTATTTTCTTGGTGGTTTTCTATGATTTTTGGGTCCCAAACTTCAAGGGGCATTTTGAGGCACTGTATTATTATTTTTGGAAATTTAGGGGGTTGGGGGTTGCCATGGCATGCCCTATCCTCAATAAAACGTTTTGGGGCCTCAAATATTTATACCAACAAGCTATTGTGCACCCCAAACATATATTATATGAAAACGTTACACCCAAGAGAAGTTGATGTACCAGCTAACCACCTTAGGGCCCACAAACCTTTTAGTGTTTCATCTTCTAGAGTTAGTGTTTTGGAATTCTAGGGTTCTTTATTTATGTTAAAAATTCATTATTTCATCCTCTTGTAACAACTTTTATGAATACATATAGCCACCATCTCTCTTTTTTTGAAGATAGATACCACCATTCTAGCCATTTTTTGTTCTACATTATTTTATTATTTCATTTATTAATAGTAGTTGGGTTTTTCCACCATATTACTATGCTTTTTGTTATATTTATTCACATGTGTTTCATTTCCTTTGTTTGCTTTTATTTCATTCATTGTAAAACTTATATCATCCCTAATCCACAAAAGACATATGGTTTCATCTAGATACTTGAATAGAAAAACAGTGGTAGTAAATCCCGACACACCATATTCAAAAAATTTCCTTACTCTGTTTAAATCTTTCTTCTAGTTTCATAATTAGGGTTTTTATTTGGTTATTTTCCTTACATTTTGTAAATGTAAAGTTATTCTAGTGAAAATAACATTATGGTCTACCAATCTAAGGTGTTATCTAGGCATTAGAGGCTAGTTTATAATATTGAATTAGGGAGTAGGAACATATTACATAGGAAATATCATAGTTAGAGCAGTTATTTATGTAGAAACTAAATTTATTTTTTGTTGGATTACATGGAAATTGAGTAAAGAAAAATTAAAATATTAAGGAAAAAAATTGCAATGAAACTCAAAATTTGTGCTTCTATCACAATGATCACATAAATGTTATGATGGTTATGATGACAATTATGATATTTAAAACAAAAACTAACAAAAGCTTTGGATCCACACATCTTATTAGTAGAGTGTTACATCGTCTTGATATTGAATCATTCATGCTAGTCCCATAATCTTGAGTATTGTTAGCATTTTTCTTCTCTGGAAGAAATTAGAGTGCTAAAGGTTCAATCTCTATAACAAATACTTATCACAGAGATGATATTATCAACAATATATATAAAACATGTCTTGTGAATTTTGGGTGGTTAATAAACTCGACTAATGTTATCATTGTTGAAGTTAGTGTTCAATGTCTAAGGTCCATTCAAGTGCTAGAGTAATAAATTATAGTGCATCATCATAATGATACATGATAACTTCATTCTCTCTCTAACATGTCCTTGACATTAGACCTTTCATTATAAAACCACTTGTAGAAATTAATAAAATAACTATTGTATATTTTATATTATTCTATATTTATCTCATTCTTTCACTTGTCTTATTTGCAGGCTTCTTCCTGATGATGAGTCATGGTATTGAATGGAAATGTAAAATTAAAAATGAATACTATGGATGCTCCAAAATCTCAAATCAAAATCCTCACCACAGAATCCTACAAGCTCTAAAAAACTATTGTATATGTTGAGCTTTTGGAATTTATGTATCATCTTCCTAAACACTTCTCTAAGCCCATAATAGATGGTGTGGGAAAGGGTTGCTTGGTAAAAATTGTGTTCAAAACACCTACATTTATCAATATATAAAAATTACCTATATCTATAGAGTCTACCACATCCTCCCGCTCATTCATATAGTCCTCCTAATGGTATGTCTCTTTATAATTATGAATAGTCCCTCATAGATGTGTCACTAAAATTTATATTGGTTTAAAACAAAATCACATTATATATAATTTATAAGTCTCCTATGCCCAATAGTTAGTTTAAAATTTATGTTGAGAGAATTAAATACCTTTTGTATTAATTTTTAAAACAATAATAGTGCCATCCTTGATGCCTAATACTGTGATATTTGAACACATGGATTTCAATGAATAGTTGTACCATATCACTCCATTATTAGAATAACCTATCCTTCAGTTCTTGGAGGTCTTTAGTGTAGGTTGAAAGTATCCCAACTAATGAAGAGTGTTTCTTGAGAATGATCTTGAAATAGAAAATTATTAATATGACCATTAACCATACCTTGTTGAAGCTAGATGTCAAAGTGATTATGTTTATATACCATGTGTTTTATGCCATCTAATTATCTACCATATGGATTTTTATGCACAAGAGGTTTTTCAAGCAGTGGAACCTATACATCAAGTTATGTACTATGGGAACACTAAAATATTATGTGAACTTCTACAACAATGATCATGGATGCATAAATGGCTAGAGGAGATAGGGGTTATCCATACTCTAGGTGGTACTATGTTTTGAAGACATACTAGAAAATTCTTCAACCAACTCCTCTAACAATGTTGAATCAGCAAAACCTAGGAGAATAGAGTTAGAATATTTATTGGATGAGAAATCATAACTATTCATATAGTGTGAATAAAATTTCCAAATTAAGATTTAATGAGTATGGGACACATTGATCAAATTCCTCTAATTGTTGATGGAATTTATCCCTAATTCTATAGGTGGGGAAAGTAGCTCAAACTAATTAGTTGATAACCACATTCATGATTTACCATACAAACCCAATTTTATAATATTCAATGTAATTTAAGATATCAAAACAATGTTGTTGGGTGGTACACTTGATAGCATATACCAAGGTTATTATCACATATTGGTGCCCAAAAATATAACTAGTTCATAAACCATGAACATATCATATTAGGTAACATATACAAAAATGACTTGAAAGTATAAAGAGAAGAAGATCGACACCTTGAGAAATAGATATAAGAATCAAATATAAGCCTTTTTGAGAGGGAAACCTCCTTTTACTATAGAACAAATGTACAAGAATGAGATTATATGATCCTAATATTAGGTTTCCTTTTTGTGTGTGTGTGTGAGAGAGAGAGAGAGAGAGATAGATGGTATAATTAAAATTAAAGTGTCTAGTTAACAACATTACTATAACAAAAAAAATATAACTCACTATCTAGGGATTTGCATGGGCTTTATGCCTAACATGAGGATTTTTCTAGGCTTAACAAGCTCCTCCCCTTAAAACATTTTTCATCCTCAACGCTTTATTAGCATCAATATTTCTACATGAATAACTCAACTTTCCATGCCACCTCTTTCACTAGCAGGTTCTTCAACTTGATGAAGTACTCAATAATTGCGTGATTATAAAACTACTTAATCCTTGTTTCAAGGAATGTTTCTAGTTTTAGCATGATTTTACCTTCTTCATTATTCTTTGGTAAAATAGTTTGGACTAGGATCTTGTCATCAATCACTTTTTTTAATAAATAAACATGGAATACTTGATGTACACTGAATATGGAGGTAACTCTAGTTTGTAAGGCATGATTCCAATAATCTACAACACATTATAAGTACCATAATAATTAGGAGATAGTTTATTGTCTTTATTGTGATTCTTGAGGGACATTTGATTGTATGGTTGTATCCTAATAAATACCCATTAATCCACTTCATATTCCCTTTCACTATGATGTTGATCTACTTGTTTTTCCATCCTAACTTTTTTCTATAGACAAGTTACCTTTTAATACTTTGAGAACCTCTTGTTAGTGGGCTATGTGGTCCTCCACTATTTGAATCTTTACATTCCCTTTCAAGGGAAATGTGATAGATGAAGGATCATATCCATAAAGTGCCATAAATGGGGATATTCTTATAAAAAATGGAACGATTTGTTGTACCACCATTTTGCTAAGGAAAACCACCTAACTCATTGTATCCATTTATTAAATGAAAAGCAATAAATATATTATTCTAGCCATTTTCCCAATAGATTGAGAATGATATGATGATTTATGATTTAATTGAGTACCCAAACAAGAAAATAGTTTAGTACAAAAATTCTAGTGAAAATTGGATCTCTATCACTTGTAATGATCCTAGGGATTCCATGTAGCATTTGAATTCTTTTCATGAATGTTTTGGATGTTCTACTTTCTCTA
Source organism: Pinus taeda (assembly GCA_000404065.3). Taxonomy (NCBI): domain Eukaryota; kingdom Viridiplantae; phylum Streptophyta; class Pinopsida; order Pinales; family Pinaceae; genus Pinus; species Pinus taeda. The sequence goes on along the minus strand of APFE030254043.1, from coordinate 32,618 downwards.
AAAGGATAATAAAGAAGAGAAAATGGGCATGCTTTGTCATTCAATCCATTGCTACCATAATGTCATTCTTTCCTTCATAATTGCATAAACATGTAATAAAAACCTTTGAAACCTTTTCCTAACAACAATGTTACCAACTTAAAAAGAATTGTAACCTTAAAATAAGAACTCTATCCCAAAAAACCCCTAATGAAAAAACACCTTGAAATCGAAAAATGGTAATGTTTCATCACCCATTTCTTTAGGGTCAAATTCCAACATTTTTCAGCCATGACATTAAAAACCAAAATCATGATCATGGAAGACCTTAAAATTCCAACAATTTTCAACCATATTGTTAAATATCAAATACCATGACTCTGAAAAAACATTAAATTTCAGACATTTTTTAGCCATTGAATTAAAACCAAATATCATGAATACAAAAAACCTTAAATTTTCAACATTTTTTTAACCATGACATTATAAGTCAAATATCATAACTAGAAAAACATTAAAAATCGAAATATAAATCAAAGAGTAATTCTACCAAGAGTTTTTTTTTTTTTTTTCATTTTTAATTTAGTTCAGGCAAAAGTATAGCTCTTTTTAGATCTTAGTTTAAGATAATTTGATCCATTTTCAATAGGGCATTCAAATTGCAATATTTTTTTTAACTCTAGTTATGAATCATATTTAATGCACACAAAATCATGAAAAAATCCTTGTAAAAAATATGATGTAACACAAAAATCTGAAAATTTTTAATTTTATTTTTAAAACAATTAAATACTTAAAAATTTGTATTTTTTCAAACCAATTTTTTAATCAAGTGAAATTTCTTAAAACAAAGAAAGTAAGGTGTAATTTTAAATATAAATTTAAAAAAAGTAGTAAATTTTGAAAGTTTATTTTAAAAAAAAAAAAAAAACAAATAATTAAAAATTGTTTCTCCCCTTATTTTTTTAAATAACATAAAATAACATTTTTCAATATTTTTTAGAGAAGAAAAAAGTGATCTTTTCATTTTTTTTTAAATAGATTTTCCCCTTTAAAAGAATTACAAATTTTTTTCTCAATTTTTGTAATATAAATTATTAAAAAAATTATAATTAAAAAAAAAAAATATGTAATGCCACTTTTAGGTTCACACTTGAATTTATTTATTTATGGTACCAGTGGTCAAGGTTGTAATGTTAATCAGTTCGTAATTTTCACCCAAAAAAAAAAAATAGACAAATTTGAAAAACACTAAAAAGACAAGCATTAAAAAAATAAAAAAGTAGACAAACTTTAAGTGTTGAATTTTATCATTTTTCATACTCATGGTATTTGGCTTTTAATGCCATGGTTGAAAAATGTTGTAATTTTAACCCTAAAAAAAGGGTGATGTTTCATCACCACTTTTGCATTTCAACATGTGTTTTCATGCCTTTTATAGTCGTGATATTTGGTCTTTAATGCCATTATTGAAAAATGTTTGAGTTTTAACCCTAAAATAACAACAACAACAAAAAAGGTGATGTTACATCACCACTTTTGTATTTCAGTGTGGTTTTTCATGTCTTTCATAATCATGAAATTTGGATTTTATTGTAATGGTTAAAAAAATTGGAATTTAATCCCCGAAATATAAAATTGGTGATGTTGCATCACCATTTTTCAAAATGAACATGAAAATCATGATTCAATGTGACCTTCAGAAAAAATGAAAACTTTTTGAATTTCTCAGTACCTTGTTCACATTATTTAACATTGACTTGGTAGTGGCTGATGGTTATAAGAAATCGGAGGTCTTGATTCTCTCCCTTATATTTTTGGTAAACCATGCTTTCATCCACAAACTTTTGAACATCAATCTTAATACATTCCTAGGAAAAATCCTTCTTGATCTTGTGATAGGTTTTCAAGAACCCTAAATGGCCTCCTATAGAAGAAATGTGAAACTACAAAAGAATCTTTTATGTGAGTTGTGATGTTTATACCATAGAAAATCATGCTTCCACTCAAATTCACCTAATGTGCTTGGGTTCTCTTGTTGTTGTTGAATGCTATTTCATACCTAATTTTTCTTCTATTATATACTTGCTTCTTCCACTTAATCAAATTGTGGAATGAAAAGAGTGCATAATCTTTATAGCATACTTTTCTATTGTACATGAATAAATGTTCCTATATGGCCTTCATCTATCATTATTCTTAGTTGTAGATTAAAATATCCTCAAAAAGTCACTTTTTAAAACTCATACACTACTGTTCTTCCAACAACATCAGTATATGCATGAATTTCCCCTCAACAATGCATGTATGCCTTAAAATGCACCTAAAAACTATACATGTGCATAAAACACACATTTTCGAGTAAATTTTATGGGTTATCTAGGTTCATAACCTACTATTCCTCATATATAACTTCCATACCCACCACCATAACTATCAAAATATTTATTGAGAAGATTTTTGGGGAAAATCACATGTAGAAGACCTTTGTCGACGTGTTTTGAACCAACTAGTGTGGTTCATCGTCAGATCATGGTTGCCAATTATATAGGGAGAGCAGATCATCCAAATAGCTAGGTTGACCGGGTTGACCATCAACGGCTCTCTAAAATGGCTAGAAGAAATAATATTAAAATATTAATAAATCAAATGTAATAGAAAAAATAACTACTTGTAGTATATCAATTTAATATAATTTTTTAGGTTCATAAATTATTTAATTTATCTCGTTCATAATCATATACGTAAAAAGGGGGGGTTATATATAATGTTATATTATTTTTATTTTAATTTAATTATTAAATTAAAGTTACCTAATTCTAATTTATATAATTCATTGAAATGTTAGGGATGAGAAAAGGGGGGGGGGGTGTGGTTGTTTTATATATAGAAATGTTTATTTATTTAATTCTTTATATATATCCATTTATTTATTTATTTTTATTATGCAAAAATTATGAGATTGGTTAAATTAATATGAGTTTCTATTTTTATTTTTATTTTATTTATGTGGTAAAGGTAGAAATTTAGTAACAAATATTCATAAATTTTTTTGATAAGGAAAATAGTAATAAAAATTAAAACTAAGCGTCAAACTCTTATTTTATTTAGTTATATTAATCATTATTATATATATTTTATTAATATTTTATTTATATATTAATAATTACTTAATCACTTAATTTAATTATTTAATTGTTTAATATTTTATTTTATTGTATTTCATATATTATATATATATATATATAACCAGGAGGACAAGAATAGGACAATAGAAAAAGAAAGATCAAAGGGAGAACCCTATGAGGAAGGAAAAGATAGCTAAAAGGAGAAGGAACCAGAGAATAAGGGGACAACTCGACAAGACTAAGAAGAAAGGGTAGGGATCTAACAATGACTGATCTTCCAGCCATCATCTCGATTGAGATTGTTAGGCCTTTTTTCAATTTCAATCGCTTCCCTGAATTTTCGGTGATGGAATTGGGAAAACCTTGGTAGTAACCTTGGCCTCCTCAATACAAACACGATGCTTGATCTTTCATGCATGCTCTGCTAACGCTGAAGACTTGGTTCTCCCATGTCTTAGATCACCTGCATGTTCATTTATTATTTGATGGATGGAGCGCCTAGTTTCCCCGATATAGGGGGTTCCATAAGAACAGGTATAACATTATATATAACCCCCCTTTTTTATGTATATGATTATGAATGAGATAAATTAAATAATTTATGAACCTAAAATATTATATTAAATTGATATACTACAAGTAGTTACTTTTTCTATTACATTTGATTTATTAATATTTTAATATTATTTTTTCTAGCCATTTTAGAGAGCTGTTGATGGTCAACCCGGCCAACCTAGCTATTCGGATTATCTGCTCTCCCTATATAATTGGCAGCCATGATCTAACTCCTCAACTTGTCCTGACGATGAACCACACTAGTTGGTTCGAAACGCGTCGACAAAGGTCTTCTACATGTGATTTTCACTGAAAATCTTCTCAATAATTGTTATGGATCACAGAAGCCTCAAATCAACCATCAAAATACTACTTTGTAATAAGGCCTTAAGTGGAGGAATGGAAGAGGCACAAATATGCTAGCAAAATTATGCTAAGATTTGAAACCATTATATTTACATGGCTTTTAAAGTCTTCCCATTTACATGGGAACTCATGTTTCCACAAGTCTTATGTGTTCCCTTTAATAAAGGAAAGAGATTAATTCTCTCCCTTCCTTATATTTGGAACAAATATCATCTTGAGGAAGTAATTTTAGTTCCTGGGGAGTATGGATCCAAGTTGTGGTTATGGGATTATGTCAGCAACATAGGGTCAGGCATATGTAATCAATAATGTTCATTCATTCAATAAGAGAACAATGAAATTTACATATTTCGATTACATATATGATATGCTTTGTCATGTTAATTTTTTATGATTGGTAGTTTAAGACTAATATTTGTTGATCTGAATTATTATATGTTTTAGAGAATGAGGAGAGTGATGACTAGGGTTTGGGATTCGTTGACGGATTCAGGGTTGTGAGCAATGATGGATGAGGGGGATTCAGACAGTGACGGTGCTCTGAATGAAAATGAGTTCTATGTTATGATGATCAGATGGAGCCCTTATTTTGTGGCGGAGGCCGAAAAATGGCTTCACAAGGCCTTGCCATCCATGGCGGTTTTTGGGGACAACGATGTCACATGGTGGAGCAGTGGAGGGAGCCACTCATTGAGAGTTGTCATTCCTCCTGAGAAAATGGCGCGGACACCCGTACTGGGTTGGAATTTGCCAAAACTTTGGAGGCCTCGGCCCAATCTGCCACCGTGCCCAGCTCTCTCCGAGAGAGATTTTTTCACCTTAGTAGCAAGCCTGCAGTGGATCTGCCTCTTGAACCTACTAGATCTGCCTGCAGAGGTACCAATGATGGCAATACACATCGACTGGGTTGTAGCACTGAAATGGAAGGTTAGAAAGCCTCTACATAGGGCTTTCTTTGGCATAGATGGTGTCGTTGTCATCTCTGCCATAAGCAAGCAGCAGATATACTTCTCGAACTCATCAGATATGCTTGCAGAGGAGAAATCCTCTCCCTATCATCGCCATGGAATATTTTCTCTCGGACACACAAGAGGCCCTGGCACTATGTCCAGGCACTTCTCTGACTCCTTTCATATCCAAATCTCTCAACCCACAGGCAAAACCATCCTGCAATGGGTCAGTTCTTCAGATCTGGTGCTAGATCTCAAACTGGATCTAGAACGGTGGATTGGGATCCCTTCAGGCCTTCAGAGACTTCTCTTTCAAGGTAAACAACTTGAAGACCTTCTTCCCCTCTCTTCTTATAGCATTTCCAGAAACAACTCTTTGGTGTTCACCCTTCGTTTGAGAGGAGGAACAATGGGACAGTCATCCTCTGCTCCTCCTTTCTCTTACAAAGATGTAGTACACTCTGAGATACCAAAACCCCCGGAAGCCCTTAAACCTAAGCCTTTTTTGGTTGACAAGATAGAGGAAGTTCCCTCTGTTGAAATCACCCATGAAGGTCCTGCAATCCAACTTCAAGATTTTGTAGAAAGAGCCACCATTTGCAGATTTAATGGACTGTGGCCGCGATCTCAGGATCTCTATGCATGGATCCATGCAAACTGGACTCATCATTGTAAGATCAGTTTCTGTTCAAAATGATACTTCAGTGTTCTATTTTATGACAGTAAGCATTATGAAAAGGCTTTAAAAGAAGGCCTTTGGTTCATGGGTACTGCAGGGCTCTTCTTGACTCCTTGGTTCCCAGATTTGTATCCAGCGACTACAGACATTACTACGACACCTGTATGGATCAGGCTTCCAAACTTACATGCCCACTTATGGCATGGTGAAGTCTATAAAGCTATAGGCAACACCTTGGGTAGTTTCATTATGGGATATTACTGGCGGGAAAATAAAGGTCTCTACACATATGCCAGAATATGTGCGGACTTAGATTCGAGTAAAGGACTTTCAGACGAAATCAATCTCAAGATAAATGACTTTGTCTGGACCCAAACACTAGATTACATAAATACTGCATTCTTTTGTCGCCTTTGCCACCAATCAGGGCATCTGTAGAACACCTGCCCATCTCTCCCGGCAAAAAAGAACAAGGATAACCTCTCCAAGCCCAAGTCCAAACGATGGGCTCCTTGCTCTCCTCCTCCAGTCGTGGATTCTGAATCCTCTAGCTCTGAAGATGAAGGTAACAATGCAGAATTGGATCATGCCCCTCATTCCGTGGTCCTTCCACTGATGGTCCGGCGCATTTCTTCGATACATCCATCGCCCAGAAACGCGTCCATATGACCTCCTCCTCTGATTCAGAAAAGGAGGGCCCCCATGTGGAGAACCCCAATCTTCAAGTTGTTATTGCTCATTCACCCCAGGATGGTTGGGTTGAAGTCAAAAAAAAGAAACAGAAAAAGCTTCGTGTTGAGGCTTCAGCCCATTCTGGGTAGAAGTTAGTATTTTTTGCTTCCAGCCATATGTTGTGGCCTCTTGCTTGTTTCACTTCTTCTCTGAAACCGAGCTTGATAGTCCTATCATTTCCGGTGGCTAGTTTTCTATCTCTCTTGGTTGTATCATCTTGTACCATATTTTTGATTAATAGAATTAGTCTAATTCAAAAAAATAAAAAATAAAAATAAAAATAAAAATTGTTGATCCAAAGGTAGGTAGAACAATTATACATCTATTGTTCCTAGTATTTGTAGGTTGTATCTTTATATTTTGTAGGATTCCAAGGTGTCACTAAGAATGAAAGTTTGGAATGAAATACCAAGGATGGAAGCTCTTCACTGAACTTCAATAATTTTGGGTGTGCATCTAGTAATCATAAGCTAGTTCCAAGTTTTATATTATTATAGGAAAAGATAATAGGTGTCCTCTTCTTTCATCGATTTGTTCATGCCTAACTGACCTTAGGAGAGTGTGAAACATTTTGTAACAATAATAAACTCGATGTTTCTTCTTCTTTACTTGAAATTGCATCTTCCACCATATTATTTTTTCCTCTCCTGTAAATAATTTCAAAGTCATATCCCAACACCTTTTTAACCCGTTTTTCTTACTATTTTAAAGACCATCATTGTTCCAAGAAGTATTTCAAACTATAATGATCTATTTTTATTGTGAATTGTCTTCCAATTAGGAAATGATGTTATTTAGTAACTACATGTAGTATGGAAAACATTTGTTTTCCATAAATGGGTTTGATTAAGTTATTTCCTTAGAGTTGGTTTCTTTCAATTTCAAGGGTCCTTCCTTCTTCCATTAGAACTACACCAATGTCATGGCATTAGGCATCACACACCGTAGTAAAAGTTTTTGTGAATTGAGGTGCAACTAGGACATGAGTTGTACAAATAGACTTGTTAATTATTTTAGTAGCTTTGGTTTCTTCTTGGATCAAAGAAAATTCCTCCTTCTTTAATAATTCTTTTAGAGATGTTGTTATTTGACCATAATTCTTGACAAACTTGAGGTAATATGTTATCAATCCTATGAATCCTCTAAGATTCTTCAAGGTTTTGGGAATTGTTCATTCCATAATAGCATTAGTTTCATTAGGGTCCACTTTGACACCTTCATGAGATATAATGTAACCCAAATATTCCACTTCCTGGACCCAAAGGCACACTTGAAAGGATTTGGATATAGTTTTCGCTCTTTTGATAGTTTAAGACCCTATCAACATGTTGCACATGCTCTTCACAAGATTTTTTATTGATTAATCTATCACCAAAAAATACCAATCACAATTTTACCTGGGTTTGAAAATAGAATGCATCAAGCTTCGAAATGTTGAAGGTACATTAGTAAGACCAAATACTATAACCAAAAAATATTATTGACCTTCATGTGTTCTAAAGGTTTCATTGGGAATCTCTTATTGTCTCATTCTTGTAGATGATATCCCAAATAGAGATCTAACTTAGTAAGTAAATTTTCTCCTTGCAATTCATCAAATAATTCATCAATGGAAAGAGCAGGAACCTTATCCTTTATGGTCATTTTGTTGAGAAGTATAAAATATAGAAATACACACCATGAACCATCCTTTTTTGTAGCCATCACCAATAGTGAGGAGAAAACACTTTGGCTAGGTTGAATGATTTCAACCTCTAACATTTCTTAATCAATCATACACTAAATATCACTCTTTTGTGCATATGGGTACTTGTAAGGTTGATATAGGTAGATATTAGTGGTCATCCACCTACTCCACTAGCTCAAAACACAGTTCTCCATTATGGAAAATTTTCTATATTTTTTTGGGTCCTAAAATTCTGGGGCCATTTTGAGGCTCTAAATGATGTTTATTTTATGTGGCAGGGACCCAAGTTGTAGCAGTAGGCAAAAACTAGGTTATTCATTATGTGTAATTCTCATATAGAACTTTCCAACATGCTACCAAGCATGGCCAACAGATGTTGTATGAAAACTTTATGACCCTGGGAAGTTGATGTGTCAAATAATCCAAGTGGGGCCCAGTTGGTGTTTCATCTTATAGGGTTAGGTTTTGTTATGCAACCAACTCAGAGAAAAGATAGATAGATGACTTGAAAATTATCCTCTTTATGGGGGAAACCTCCTTTACATTACAAAAATGAACAATTCTTGGATGATACAAATGATAATACCTCCTTTGTATATACAGGAGTCTTAGGGATCACAATATGATTAGATCCTACATAAAAATAACAATGTAACGACACAACAATAACAATAGGGGGGATATACTACTATTATAGGGACCTAATATGCCCCTATCCTTCAAAAATGAGGTTTCCTCAATGGTTGAGTAGTTTTGGATGCTTCTACATAAAATACTCAACCTCCAATGTGGAATCTTCAATGGGTAAGTTCTTCCAATACTCTGAACTTGATTGATTTTGTATTTCTCGGGTTCTTATTTCCGTGACTGCTTTAGGCTCAAATATGATTTTTCCTTCTTCGTCAAGTTCTGGAAACACTATTTGAACTGGAATGTTGCCACCTATAACCTTCTTTAAGCATGAAAAATGGAAAAATGGGTTTACTTGGGAATATGCAGGCAACTCCTATTTGTATGCCATGGTATCAATCTTTTGCAACACCTTGTAAGGACCGTAGTACTTGGGTGATAATTTATTATCCTTCTTAGCTTGCTTGAGAGACATTTTTTTGTATTGTTGTAGCCTTTAAAATACCCAGTCACCTACACCAAAACTTCTTTCACTGCGATGTTGATATGCTTGTTGTTTCGTTCGATTATGCACTAGAGTGAGGTTATCCTTTAAGAGTTATAGAACTTTTTATTGATGCTTGATTTGATCTTCCACTACTTGAACCTTAGAATTTTCTCTTAAAGATGAGGTGATGAATGGTGGATGATATCCATAAAGTGCCATAAATGGTCCATTGTTTTGTAGTGTGGAAGGAAGTGTTATACCACCATTCAACTAGACGTAACTACTTGAACCATTGTGTTTGTTTATCAGATACAAAGAAACGAAGATATCCTTCCAAACATTGATTCACTATCTCAATTTTCCCATCAGATTGAGGATGATAAGATGATCTATGAGATAATTGAGTACCAATATAAGAAAATATTTTTGTCCAAAAATTTCCAGTAAAAATGGGATCTCTGTCACTTACTATAATCTTTGGATTTCCATGAAGCTTTTGAATTGTTTCCATAAATGTAGTGGCAATTGTACTGGCTTTAGATGGATGAGATAATGCACAAAAGTGTGCATACTTAGTAAGTTTATCAACTACCAGAATGATGGCACTCTTTCCTTCAGACTTGGGTAAACCTGTGATAAAATCCATTGATACCCCCTCCCAATGCTAACTTGCGATGGCTAAAGGTTGTAATAGACCCGGGGTCATAATTGTCTCAACTTTATTTTCTTGGCAAACCAAACATTCTACCACAAACTTCTTAAAATCAAATATAAGGCCATCCTAAAAAAAATCCTTCTTGACCCTATGGTAATTTTTTAAAGATCCTGAGTTCCCTCCTAAGGGAGAGGTGTGCAATTCCAAAAGAATATTTTGTTCGAGTTAGGAATTCTTACAAATATATAAGCAATATTTGTACCATAATCAACCATTTTTCCAACTAAATGTATCATATGTACTGGGATCTTTCTGTAACTTTTGAATGAGTAACAGGGAAAATTTTAAGGATGGGAATTTCTCTTAAAGTTTAGAAACATTGGCGAATCTCACTATTCCCTAGTATGAAAACTTTAAAATGTTTAACAATTTTTTTGTGAAAAAAATCCAAGGTTGTAATGATTTTACATAGTCTTTATAATTGTTTTTGCGATTTTTAAGGTAAAATAATTTTATCCTATAAAATTTGGGTGAATAATTCTTATAAGAAATGAAAATTAGTGAATCATTTTTCTTGAAAAAAATGGAAAATTAACCCGCTAGCGAATATTAGCCCCTAAAATTTTCCTTGATGAGTAACTACACCTCTTCATCATTGTTCCATTCATCCCTTACTTTGGTGATCCCCTCAGGTGTTGGCATTTTGGCACTGATTTAGAGCTATGGCACAAGTGTTGTCCTTGATGGCAACTCTCTTTGGTAACAGATCTCAGTTCAGGCTTTCAGAATGAAGGATAAGACATATACGTAGGTTCATTTAGACGAAGACATGTATACACACGGGTTAGATGTTACAAAAGCACGTATATGTTGGAGAACTTACTTTTGGACCGTGGTAGTTAGTCCTTGGTATTTGAACCTATTGTTTTGGACCATGGTGTCTCGTCAGATGTGTTGATCCCAGGTATTGGATCCATGGTATTTATTTATTATGGTTTTGGAATGTGGTATTGTGAAAGGCATAAGACTATAAAAGAGGAAGGAGATCATTTGGCAAATGATGATCTGAATTATTGAATATCTGATAATGTGCTAGATCTGAAATATTGGTGATTAAGTTTATGGTGCAGAGCTGGATCTAAATGAATGGGGAACCCTAGCACAAAGAGAAGGATAAGTTCTATTGATGGGTCATAATCTTTAAGCTTGAATGATAGTATCTTTGTATGATTTTGGTCTGTTATATGCGATGCTTGCTTGATCTATAACAATAATAATGTGGGTTAATTAGTGTTTGAATATCTGAAAGAGCGAATTATCCTTTATAGATCTATACACAGGTTCAGTGAAGCTAAGGCGAGTATACACACTAGTTCAGTGAATGAAAACAACGTATACGCAGGTTGTTCCAAACGCATAGGTGTATGCACGCATGTTGCAGCTTATTGAAATAGCGTATATATATTTTTGAGTTGTGATCTAGCTGCTTCTGTTTATTGCTGTTGTGTTCTGGGTTCAGATTTTGGTGTGTGGTTTCTGGTACTGTGTTTTGGGTATAGCTGTCAAAGAAGTATCCATTTGATTCAGATCTAATTAGTGAAAGGAGATTGATTGATGGGGAAATTCTTGATGATTGATTAATGTTCATGGATCCAGTCTGAAAATTTATGAAATGTGGTCCCTGGAAGGTTGTAGCCTTCAGTAGGCCACCATCTACGCACTAGTATCTTGGCTAGTGCAAGAGCTAAAGGGGGTTGTAGCTCCCTTCCAAGAGAAGCTGGAAAACAAGAGAGGGTTGTAGCTCTCTGTAGGTTGCAGCCTGCGTACTGGTAAAGGACTGCACTAGTACATTGTAAAAGAAGTTTCTAATTTAAAAGAAGATAGAGACGAATTGCAACAAGTGGTTTTCACCCACATTGGGTTTCCACCTTATATATTGTGTTCTTATGTGTGATTGCCTTTCTGCTCAGTTTTACTATTTTTGGTTACTAGCTATTTGATTCTGAAACACAAATTAACAATCAACCTCAGAAAGATAAAGTAAATTAAAAGTTTGCTTTTTATATGCGGGTTTCCTTATGCATAGTTGCATATATACGTAGGTTTAATTAAATGAAGTAGCGTATATCAGTTGATTTTTGAAAAAGGAATATTTGACTTAATAATACTGATTCACCCCCCCCCCCCCTCTCAATATTATTTCCAACAATTGGTATTAGAGCAGGTTCTTTAGAAGAAGCTTGATCGCTTGAAGGAAGATCTTTTATCATGAGCAATTACGAGAGGGAAGCATCAATCAGGCCACCGATTTTTGATGGGACAAAACTTCGTATATTGGAAGGTAAGAGTTACTGCCTATCTTCAATCTCTTGGTACAGAAGTTTGGGATATCATTAGATACAGGGTATACTTTTCCATCAGCAAACTCCTACAGATCCGGCTGAGAAGAAGAAATATGAAACAAATTTCAAGGCACTCAATACTCTATTAGGATGTCTATCTCAATCATAATTTGTTAAGGTTATGCAAGTATAAATCCACAAAAAGAAATATGGGACAAGGATTGTACTGAGCTATGAAGGAGATGATCAGGTAAAACGAGCAAAACTTCAAACCCTCAGAATTCAGTATGAAAATTCTCAGAATGCATAATGATGAAAGTGTGGCTAACTATTTCCTTCGTGTGGATGAGATTGTTAATTGTATGAAAAACTTGGGTGAAGAAATAAAAGAGGCTGTTGTGGTTGAAAAAGTTCTAAGATCTTTGTCCCCTAAGTTTGAATCAAAAGTTTCTGCAATAGAAGAAAAGGAGAATCTACGAAACCTTACAATGTCACAACTTCATGGGATTCTAACTGCTTATGAAATGAGGAAAGGAGGACCATCAGACTAGAGAGAAGCGACTTTCAAGGCTTCAGGTAAGGGTGACTACTATGAAGAGGAAGAAGAATCAAATTTTGTCAAAACCCTTCAATGGGGTACTGGAAGATTCAGAGGTAAGTTATCTTTCAAATGCTTTGCTTGTGGAAGAGTCGGTCACTATGCTACCAAATGTCCTCATAAGGGTAAAACTGACAAAGGGAAGGAACCTATTAGATGGAACAAGAAACAGAATGTAACTAAGAAAAGTTACTACACTCATGAAGATAGTGATGGTCTTTCAAATAGTGATGAAGATGAACGAGGTAATAACTATAAACTTTTAATGGACTTTGAAGATGATGATTACATGGATGTTATAGATGTGGATGGCTTTTATGAAGATATTTCTAGACTCAATACATGTTTAGAAGAAAAGAATGTGATTATTGATACTCTGCAATTCCAACTTGATGAAAAAGAAAAATTTCTTGAGAAGTTAGAATGTGAAATTGTTGGCCTTAGAAAAGAAATTGAGAAAACAAAGACTCTTAATCTTAAATTTGTTAAAGGATCTAAAACTCTAGATGAGATTATCAATGTACAGTGCTCTCCACTAAGCAAGACTGGTCTGGGGTATAATGGAGAAGCATCTCAAGCATCCACTTCAAAGAGTTATCTTGATGCAGCAAGGAGGAATGACCAAAAGCCCAATGGAGATCACCAGGTAAAACAGGGACGAATTACATCAAGAATAAACAAAGACTACCAGGTAAATCAGGGGCAATCCACCTTAAGGATGAACAAAAGCTACAACCAACCATAGGTAAAATCTTCTCAATTTTCCTCAAGAATGGATGACAATAGAAACTACAATCATTTGGCAGGTAGATTTGATAATCAGAGGAGTTTCTTCAATGGCCAATGTTTCTCTTGCCATAACTTTGGCCACAAAGCAGCTCAATGTGTTGCTTATAAGACAATCATAACTAGAGAAGCCCAAAAACAAAGAAGTATGACTAAAATCACAAAAAGGACCTATAACAACTTTTCCGCCCTTGAAAATGAAATTGAATGTTCTATTTTGTAATAACTTCGGTCATGAAGGATTCTAAATGCAGGAGCAGGTATTGGAAGACAACTCAGAAGGAACAAACCTCAAGTGCCAGAACATGGAGAATGAAGGAACCACAACCAGAAAGATGTGGAATAGCTTTATATGCATAAGGACAAGAAAATCAATGGTACATTGACAATGGATGTTCAAAGCATATGACAGGTGATAAAGAAAAACTTGAATCATATAGTGTTTTAGAAAAGGGAAAGAAAGTTTCTTTTGGAAATGATACCCCTGCAATCATAAAAGGAAAAGGCACTGCTCAATTGAAAGAAAAGGTCAAAGCTGGAAATGTTTTGTATGTTGATGGCTTGAAGCATAATCTACTAAAGTGTCAGTCAGATGTGCGATCAAGGAACCAAGGTAATATTTCGATCAAATGGGTGTAGTGTTCGTGATCTTGATACAAGAGAAACAGTGATCGAAGGCAGAAGAACTCCAAATAATTTATACATATTTGAAGAAGGACAACAACAATGCTATTTGAGCAAGGATGATGAACACTGGTTATGGCACCAAAGGTTGGGGCATCTAAGATTCTCACAAATAAGGAAAGCATGCAAATAATAGGCAGTTTGTGGTCTTCCATATATCGAAATTCCAGACAACACTATATGCAAATCATGTCAGTTTGGTAAACAAACCAGAACTAACTTCCCTAAGAAGGAAGGATCAGCTAGTAGGCCTCTTGAGCTAGTCCATACAGATGTATGTGGTCCATTTAGGACAAGGTCACCTCGAGAAGAAGAATACTTTATATTATTCATAGACGACTTTTCCAGGATGGTTTGGTTAGGACTTATGAAGCACAAAGACGAAGCATTCAACAAATTCAAATCTTTCAAAGCCTTGGCTGAAAACGAATCAAATCACAAAATTAAGTGCCTTAGGTCTGACAGAGGTGGGGAGTTTACCTCAAATGATTTTTTTGATTTCTGTGAAGAACATGGAATAAGAAGGGAATTCTCTATAGCTAGGACTCCTCAGCAAAATGGAGTGGTGGAAAGGATGAACAAAATGGTTCAACAAATGGCTCGTGCTATGCCTGATGAGTCTGGAACTCCCACAACCTTCTGGGGTGAAGTTGGATTTGCTGCAGTTGTTATTCTCAACAAAACAAATGTCTGAGTGAACAACACTCAAACTCCTCATGAGCTCTGGTATGGTGAGACTCCTTCGGTAAATCATTTCAAAATTTTTGGAAGAAAATGTTATATTAAGAATAATGATGAACAGCTTGGCAAACTTGAACCTAAAGCAGATGAAGGCATTATTCTTGGTTATTCTCCCCACAGCAAAGCATATAAGTGTTACAACAAAAAACTTGGAAGAGTTGTTGACATCATTGATGTAGTGGTTGATGAAAAAGGATACATTCCTAGGCAAGTAAATTATGAAAATATCGAAGAGGATGAAGACTACCCTCAAAATCAGACTGATGATGAAGAAGAACCTCAAGAGGCACCAGAGGAACAGATGGGGATAGAAGAGAAGACTCCATCCAGGTATGTTCAGAAGAATAATCCAGAATCTCAAATTTTGAGACAAAAGGAGGCAGGTATACAAACAAGAAGAACAATTTCAGAAGCCTCAATCTATTTGGCTTTGCTCTCCTCCACTGAACTACAAAATGTAAAAGAGGCATGCAAAGATGAATGCTGGGTCAAGGCAATGGATGAAGAACTTGAAAAAATCAAAAAGAACAACACATGGGAGTTGGTTCCTAGACCAAAAGATAAGAATGTCATAGGGACAAAATGGATCTTCAAAAACAAGTTGAATGAAAATGGGGAAGTAATTAGAAACAAGGCCAGACTTGTTTGTAAAGGGTATGCTCAACAAGAAGGAATAGACTTTGAATAAACTTTTGCTCCCGTTGCTAGACTTGAGGCCATCCGAATTTTCCTTGCTCTCTCAAGCTTTCAGAAGTTCAAAGTATTTCAAATGGACGTGAAATCAGCCTTTCTGAATGGAGACTTAGAAGAAGAAGTGTACATTGAGCAACCAGATGGTTTCATTCTTG
>APFE030254043.1:1703-14875 GCA_000404065.3 Pinus taeda | reverse complement strand
TGTTGTGTATGTAGATGATATTATCTTTGGCAGCAATGAAGAAGCTATGAGTCAAAGCTTTTCCTTGGTGATGCAGAAAGAATTTGAAATGTCTTTGCTTGGAGAACTGACATATTTTCTTGTATTTCAAATCCAACAAAATGAAGGTGGTATCATTTTGTCTCAAACCAAGTATCTCAAGAAAATTTTGAAGAAATATGGCATGGAAGATGCAAAACCAGTATGTACACCCATGGTTACAAGATGCAGCCTTAGTGCAAATGATGAATTAGCAGCAATGCATCAACCAACCTATAGATCCATGATTGGAAGTCTTCTTTATTTGACAGGTACCAGATCAGACATTATGCATGCAGTGCGAATAGTGGGAAGATTTCATGCAAATCCTAAGGAAACTCATCTTCAGGCAATGAAGAGAATTTTCAAGTATCTTCAAGGAACTCAAAACTATGGCTTATGGTATCCTAGAGATATAGATCTCGCTCTTCATGCTTATACATATGTAGATTGGGCTGGAAGCGTGGATGACAGAAAGAGCACAAGTGGTGGTGCATTCTTTATGGGTTCCAGATTAGTATCTTGGTTCAACAAGAAACAGAGTTTGATTGCTTTATCTACAGTTGAAGCAGAATATGTGGCAGCTGCATCTTGCTGCACTCAACTCCTTTGGATGATGCAAACCATGCAGGATTTTTAGATCACTTGTACACCACCTATCTCCATCTTATGTGATAATACAAGTGCAATCAGTATTTCAAAGAACCCAGTCATGCATTCAAAGACCAAGCACATATCGATCAAGTATCACTTTCTCTAGGAACAAGTGTTGGAACAAAAGGTTAAATTGGAGTATGTTCCTTCTAAGGAACAAGTTGCTGATATTCTTACCAAACCACTGCCCGGGGAAACTTTTGAATATCTCAGACAGAAGCTGGGAGTAGTTGATGCATCATCCTGCTATTAAATCTTGTCAGTTTCAGAGAAAAATGGGTGTACGCGTGTTTCCTGAAGAGGATCCACGTACATACGCCGTTTTTGCAGAGAAAGTCGCGTATATGGAGGCTTGATGGATATCAGAAGGGACAGGCTCTGGTTGAAGATAGTTTGATATGGGTCTGACAGATACCATCTGGCACAGGTTTAGGGGGAGGAGATAAACTTCTAATGATGCATTGTTGGCATTATCTTAGAAGCTTTTGTTCTAGTTCATAGCTGTTGTTGGTTTCAGGTGGAACAATTGCAGAGGGAGAACAGAAGGAAAGCATGGTTGCTGATATGAATGGTGATTGGAAGATGCTGCTGCTATCAATTATTGGTGACTTTCATAATTCTTGCTCTAGATATTTCGTCTCTATGTCATGTATCTCTTTTATGGTGTCAAGGTCATGTAACGGCCTATTTTGGTTTCCCCACTATGCCTGGGATGAAGATGTAATGTCCTTGGTTGTCATATGTAATTTTCTGATGTATCCCCACTTGGTTGGATGGATGGGACCCACGTGGTTGGGTGATGGATGTATGTATTGAGTCTTTTGATGATAAGAAGGTCTTTTATGATGTATATGTCATGGTTCTTCTTGAAGAACATCTTTTGCAGATCTTGCCTATAGTTAGGAGGAGCATGGTCAGCACAGCAGGGTAGCGATTTCAGCATGTACGTTCAGCGAGAGAACAACCCTTTGCCCTTGATGACAAAGGGGGAGAATGAATTTGAGGATCTTGGGGTTGCCATCAAGTCTAAACGGGGAGATTGTTGGCATTTTGGCACTGATTCAGAGCTATGACACAGGCGCTGTCCTTGATGGCAACTCTCTTTGGTAACAGATCTCAGTTCAGGCTTTCAGAATGAAGGATAAGACATATATGCAAGTTCATTTAGATGAAGACGCGTATATAGGCGGGTTAGACGTTACAAAATCGCGTATATGTTGGGGAACTTACTTTTGGACCGTGGTAGTTAGTCCTTGGTATTTGAACCTATTGTTTTGGACCATGGTGTCTCGTCAGATGTGTTGATCCTAGGTATTGGATCCATGGTATTGATTTATTATGGTTTTGGACCGTGGTATTGTGAAAGGCATAAGACTATAAAAGAGGAAGGAGATCATTTGGCAAATGATGATCTGAATTATTGAATATCTGATAATGTGCTAGATCTGAAATATTGGTGATTAAGGTTATGGTGTAGATCTGGATCTGAATGAAGGAGGAACCCTAACGCAAAGAGAAGGATAAGTTCTATTGATGGGTCATAATCTTTAAGCTTGAATGATAGTATCTTTGTATGATTTTGGTCTGTTATATGCAGCACTTGCTTGATCTATAACACTAATAATATGGGTTAATTAGTGTTTGAATATCTGAAAGAGCGAATTATCCTTTATATATCTGTACACAGGTTCATTGAAGCTAAGGCGCATATACACGGTGGTTCAATGAATGAAAACAATGTATATGCAGGTTGTTCCAAACACATAGGCATATGCATGCATGTTGCAGGTTATTGAAATAGCGTATATATATTTTTGAGTTGTGATGTAGCTGCTTCTGTTTATTGCTGTTGTGTTCTATGTTCAGATTTTGGTGTGTGGTTTCTGGTACTGTGTTTTGGGCACAGCTGTCAGAGAAGTATCTACTTGATTTAGATCTAATTGGTGAAAGGAGATTGATTGATGGAGAAATTCTTGATGATTGATTAATGTTCATGGATCCAGTCTGAAAATTTATGAAACGTGGTCCCTGGAAGGTTGTAGCCTTCAGTAGGCTAGCACCTATGCACTAGTATCTTAGCTAGTGCAATAGCTAAAGGGGGTTGTAGCTCCCTTCCAGGAGAAGATAGAAAACGAGAGACGATTGTAGCTCTCTGCAGGTTGCAGCCTGCGTACTGGTAAAGGACTGCACCAATACATTGTAAAAGAAGTTTCTAATTTAAAAGAAGATAGAGACGAATTGCAGCAGGTGGTTTTCACCCACATTGGGTTTCCACTTTATATATTGTGTTCTTATGTGTGATTGCCTTTCTGCTCTATTTTACTATTTCTGGTTACTGGTTATTTGATTCTGAAACACAGATTAACAATCAACATTAGAAAGATAAAGTAAATTAAAAGTTTGCTTTGTATACGTGGGTTTCCTTATGCATAGTTGCGTATATACGCAGGTTTAATTAACTGAAGTAGCGTATATCATTTGTTTTTTTAAAAAGGAATATTTGACTTAATAATACTGATTCACCCCCCCCCCTCTCAGTATTATTTCAAACATCAGGTTGGATAATATAAATGGTACAAAGCAATGCTTCCACATATTCATCCTTTCTTGAGAATGAATCTGTAACAACATTTTGCTTCCCTTTTTTGTGGATGATTTCAAAGTCATAACCCAACATCTTTGTCACCCATTTTTTTGTTCTTCTGAAGATAATCTTTGTTCCAAAAAGAATTTAAGACTATCATGATTTGTTTTTACCTTGAAGTGTCTTCCCATTAGGTAAGGTCACCATTGCTTTAGTGCATGTAGCATTGCCAACATTTCTTTCTCATAAATAGGTTTGTGTAAATACTTTCATTTGATTGGATGAATTTCAAAAGCATCACATTCCACAATAAAAGGTATTGTGAAGTCTGGCATAGCTAAGACCGGTGCTTGGTGCATTTTCTCTTTAAGATGTTCAAAGGCACTTGTTGCTTCTGGAATCCAAGAAAATGCATCTTTCTTCAGTAATGATGTTAGAGGTGCCACTATTCTCCCATAATTCTGAACAAACTTGCAATAATACCTTGTCAACCTGAAAAATCCTCGAAGATGCTTTATGGTTGTGGGGATTTTCTATTCCTTAATGGCTTCAATTTTGTTAGGGTCTACCTTAACACCCTCATGCGATACAATATGACCCACAAATTCCACCTCTTATACTCCAAAAAAACATTTGGAGGTTTTTTCATATAATTATTTCTCCACTAATAGTTTGAGCACCCTATCGACATGTTGAACATGATCCTTCCAAGACTTCTTGTAGATTAGTGTATCATCAAAAAATACTAACACAAATTTTCTAAGGAAGGTTTCAAAAATGGAATTCATCAAACCTTGAAATGTGGAAGGTGCATTAGTAAGGCCAAAAGGCATGACCAAAAACTCATAATGACCCCCATGAGTTTTGAATGTTGTTTTCAAAATGTCTTCATTCTTCATTCTAATTTGATGATATCTTGAATGAAGATCTAACTTGGTGAAGTAAATTGATCCATGTAATTCATCCAAAACTTGTAAATGACAGGAATCAGAAATTTATATTTAATAGTGAGCTTGTTGAGCTCCCTATAATTTGGATACATACTTCATGATCCATCCTTCATGTGCAGCAATACTACTGGAGAAAAGAAAGAACTTTAGCTAGGTTGAATTATACCAGCCTTTATCATTTCTGCAACCATACATTCAAATTTCACTCTTTTCGACATAAGGATATCTGTCAGTCCTAATGTTTGGAGGAACACTTTCTAGAATCAAGTGAATCACATGATCATGATCACGAATAGGTGGTAGGCCTTTGGGAGTCTCAAACACCTTGGAATGATTGTCCAAATTGTTTTGAAGATCTAGAGAAATAGATGATTTCATTGTTTGAAACCCTAGTGATCATAATTGTGCAATTACACCTCGTTGTTATTTCTTCAGAAGCTTTGTCATGCCATTAGAGATGATTATATTTCTTGGTTTCCCTATGATACCCCTTATTTCAACTTCCTTTCCTTCCAAAAAAATTTCAAGAAAAGTTATTGAAAATTAAAATCGACCGTCCCCAAGTATTGTAACTATTGGACTCCTAGTACAACATCAACACCACCCATTGGAGAGGAAAGAATTAGATTATTCAATACATATTCCCCTATGTTTAGATTGATATTATGGCACTTTCCAGAGGAATTTATAGTGTCTCCATTTGCAACCATCACTTGACACTCTAATGTTGGATATAGAAAGAAATTCAATTCCTTGACTATCTTACAATGAATAAAATTACAGGTATCACTTGAATCAATAAACATTGTTACCTTTTTCTTCTTGATATATCCTTTTATCTTGAGAGTTTGAGCAGTGGTAATTCCTGCCAATGCATTACAAGATATGTTCAGATTCATTTCTTCTTTCTTTGGGGTTGGTTCTTGGTGTATATCCTCCTCTTTTGATGTTTCATGTTCCTTTTCTTCCTCCTCTTCACAATCTATGTAGAATAATTTATTCTCAGCACAATTGTGACATTTAGTGTATTTTCTATCATAACTATAACAAAGCCCTTTTTATCTTTTGTCCTCCAATTATTTTGGTGTCAACCTTGTAGGTTGTGGAAGGCTACGAGTAGCAACACTTACATCTTTATAGTTATAAGTGGTAGACTTCCTTGTTGCAATAATTTTTCTTTCAAATTTTCTTGCCACCTTCAATGCCTTCTCCAATGACTAAAGTTACCAAAGGGGAACCTCATGTTGGATGTTATCTTTTAAAGTCCCTATGAAGACATCAATCCTATGCTCCTATGGAATATCAGTTACCCTAATATTCAATTTTTGGATGTCTTCAATGTGCTCCAACATTCATCCCTGTTGTTTGAGATTTATCAATTGGCTAAAGAAGGTGTTTCTCTTTTTATCTTCCTAATGTGCCATCATTTCCTCTGTAAACATTGACCAGGTGATAAGTGGTTTATGATAACAATCTCATCTATACCAGGAAAACTAATTTGGTTCTAAATATAAAGATGGAATATGTACCTTTTGTGAAGGTTGCACATCTTGTAGATCAAAACATTGCTCCATCTATAGTATCCAAGTTACTAGATCCTTGCCATCCAACTTCCTCATATATATATTTGGAATGTGGTGTTTCTTAAACCCCACATTGTAGTCTCTAAAATCATAATTCATATTCCTTTATATTCATCATGATTTTCACAAATTACCTTGTCACCCCTGGGAAGCCTTTCTTCTACCAACTTTTCCAAACCTTCCTTCAACCCTTCTATCTTGGCATTCATCATTGCTTCCATGTTTTATTTTAAACCATAATTCAAAACTCCCATGTCCCGTTTTTTACCATCTATCTTAACATTCATCATGGCTTCCAATTCATTTTTTGTTACTTTTTGTGAGAGCGAAATTTGTTGCACTTGGTTTCATAAATTTGATATATCATGTTGCATTTCTTCCTTTTCTTCATGTGTCATAGAATATATTTTTGGTTTCTTACTAGGTGTATCCATTTTTGTTTCAAGGCATTTTGGAACCAAACAATGATACCTATGATTCACTATGCCCCTTTAATCACTTCAAACTGAATTTTAAAACAAAAGTTATGCAATTTAAAAAATAAATGCATACTTTTTTCTTGCTTTTAGGAGCTAGATATTTAAACGACTGTAACTCTGTAATTTTGGATCTCCAAGATCTGAATTCTTTCCTATGGTATCCCTCTGAGTATTCTTTCCAATGCCACAAGTCAGACCAAAATTGGATTCTTCAACATAATATTATGTCAAATCTCCCACAAAGACTTGATTATGGACTGGTTCAGTAGAGCAAACTTATACATAATTCCATGTGTCATTGTTTCCAAATTCGGACCTGAAATTGACATACAATACCATTAAATGTGCTCTATTTATGTCACTCTTTACAAAATTCCAATCAGATGCTTGAAGCGAAAGTTATGACGATTTTCCCCTGGTCACTTGTTTGAGACTAAATTTTGGATAATGAAAAAACCCTAACTTCCTTGGACCATATCTCAGAAAATATAGCTAATAAACATCTAAAATTCTGGAACAAAGTTCACCAAGATTTTGGCTCCACATGGTTGTAATTTTAGCTCCTATGACTTCTTAGAAAAATGTTATAGTGAAAATTCCACAATGACCTATTTGAAATAATGAAACCCTAGAATCCAAAGCTCTGATACCAAATTTTATGCAACCAACTCACATAAAAGGTAGATCAATGACTTGAAAATTATCATCTTGGAGGGGGTAAACTCCTTTACATTACATAAATGAACAATTCTTGGATGATACAAACGACAAGAACTTCTTGTATATATATGAATCTAAGGGGTCACAATATATTAGAGCCCACATAACAATTATAATGTAAGGGCACAACAATAACAATAGTGGGATTCTATGGTGCACAACAATAAAAATATGGGGGTTACATGGGCACAACAATAAAAATAGGGGGGATACACTAGTGTTATAGGGACCTAAATTTTTTTTTCATGTTTAGAGTTTCCTCGTTGCTTCTAATGTTAAAAGAGACCTTTCGGCCTCATTGTAACTCACTCTGATGAAGGTGTGTAGCCATCACATCTCTTCTCAGAGATAAGGTACCACCATTCGAGCTACTTTATTTTAATTTTGCATTATTTATAGTTTCAGCAATTCCATTTATTAATAGAAGACAATTTTCATTGTATCTCTATGTTTTGGTTATAAATATGTATTTCATATCACTCCCTTCACAACTCTTGATTAGTGGTATCATATTATTCATCTCTTTATTGTTTTTTATGTGCATGTCCCCAACAAGGTTGGGGTATAAGGAGTTAAAACTTGAACTTCTTGAACCCTTAAAAGAACTTCCTTGTTGACCTTGAAAACCTCCCATGGTGAAAGAAAAGAAAGTCAAGGGAGTAGGAGGTCCTATTAAACTGTTGCTTGAGGAAGTGCTCACATGACAAAGGCATGAGATGATGGATAATTTTTCCCAAATTCCTTAATGGCTACCAATAGGTGACACATCTTCATCGAATTTCCACTTTGGAGGTGCTTCCCCCATCAAGGTACAAGTTAATTTTGATATTCCTATACTTGAAGGCTAGGTAGATGTCCATGCTCTAGAGAAATGGTTAAATTTTCTCAAATGGTATTTTTCGATCCTTAATTTTTTCGATAGAGAAAATATTACCTTTGCACTCCTTAAGGCTACCCCCCATGTCAATGATTGGTGGGATACTTACCGTGAGTAAAAGGCCATAAAGAAATATGCATTGTTCACAGTCGCACCCACTTAAGACTCATTTAGGGATGTTATTAAGGAACATTATTACTCTCTTGGAAGCTATGAAGACTACTACATGAGATGGACCACACTATAGTAGGAGAGGAACCTAATGGTGTCGGAGTTCACAAATATCTTCCATAAATTGTGCACCAAGCTGGTTATCAAAGATTCTAAGTGACAACTGGTGCTCAAGTATTGTGCTTATCTACATGTATACATCCAGATAAAAATGGAGTTCCTGGACATCTCCTCACTTAGCATGGCATATCAATATGCTATAAAAATCGAGCAAAATTTTAAATAGAAGAAGCGAGACTTTGGACCAGTGAATTCTTTATGGCAAAAGAGTGGAAAGGGCATCCCCAAATCACAAAACAAAGGACATAGCTAGGGTGAACCACCCCTGGAAATCCCATATAAGGCACAAAAAAATAATCATAATGCAAAGATGAAGAAAGAAATAGGAAAGTGGTGTGAGTTCCACAAGGTTCTCTCTTATAACACTAATCAATGTATCATAAAGCAATAATTAGTGGCCAAGTTTAAAGCCTAAAATTCAAATGTAGGTTTTGACTCTAAATTAGACCTATCCAAGGGGAAGAAGATCATTGATTCACAACCTAATGCATAATTACTAGCAACAATGTCCAACAAAGTGAGCCCAAAGAATCAAATGAAGGCGAGTGCCTCTTTCACTCATAGATGTGTGTGAAGGGTGCTCCATTGCATTTCATTGTTGATACCATAATTTAAAAGAACCTCATCTCATCATATCACGTCATGTATTTGGAGTTGTCAACAACACGACACCCACAACCATACACCATCGAATGGCTTTTCCAAGGATGACATCTTTATGTCAGCAATTAGTGGCACCTTCCCTACGACATATATCCCTTCAACGATGAACTATTGTAAGATATTTCTCCCCTTTCATTTTCTTATGTTATTTTAGGCCAATCATACTTGTCGAAGCATCATCTTTATATGATTCTAGACCTCATAGTGTTATTATTACTTTGGGAAGAAAACTATATAAGATACCAGAGGAGGCTCCACTTGCTTCCATTTCTTTGATCTCTATGAAGAAATGTAGTAAGGTCATCTCCTAGACTGGAAAAATAAATTTCTTCCTGATTAACTCTCAAATGAGAATATTGTGGCCACATCCATGGCCTCCACATAGGTCCCCTTTAAGTGGTAGAAGTAAGTGGACAAGGTCATGGAAGAATAGAAAGATATATTATCATCGCCTACTAGGGTACTCTATATTATCATGTCAAACATTCAATTGATCTAACCCCCTATGTGCCTCTACCCAATAGGCCAATCTAATGCCACTTTCTTATAAAAAATGATGAAATCAAGCATTAGGTCCAAGAGCTACTACAAAAATGGTACATCTGGTTGAGTTCCTCATCTTGTAGAATCCCAATTGTACTTGTGTAGAGAAAAAACAGGACCTCACAAACTGCATTGATTACTAGGCCTTAAAAAAGTCACAGTTACGTAATTCCTCATATTAATGACATTCTCGAGCATCTCAAGGGGGCCAATTACTTTTATAAGATTGATTTGAAGTTTGACTATCACCAAGTCCCAATATATCCAACTAATGTATGGAAGACTTCCTTCAAGACCAATGAGAGTCTTTTTGAATGATTGGTCATGCATTAGAGGACATTTCAGCGTAAAATTTGCCATGAAATTTTTTACATAATTTCCATGTCATAATATGTAAACCAATTAAAATCCTTTAAATTTAAAATGAGGTACATATTCTAAAATATTTTTAAAATGTTTAATTTGGGTATTCGTCTAAGAAGAAGCGTAAGGGTTATATACCCTTAAATTGCTATGCTATGTGCAATTTTGACTTAAGTATAGGTGAAATATTTTATTATTAATTTAGATATTCGTGAAATATTTCAGTAATGTTGTTTACTTACCTTACCCATATGAATTAGAATATCGAAAAAGTTATTAATGTAATGCAAAGGTTGATATTAGTGAAAATAATAAATTAAAAATGCGGGCACATTTAACATTAATAAACATGCCCAAAAAAAACACCAAAGTAAGTAGTTAAACATAAAATATATATAGATAGTTAAATATAGAATTATAATATAAAATTATAGTAAATTAAAATAGTTAAATAGATAAATGTTAAAGTATAGTTATATGTTCAATATTGTAAATTATATTTAAAAAATGACCATAAATGTAAAGGCAGTCAAAATATAAATATAGTTAAAAAAAATAAAAAAGCTAGTTAAATAAATATAAATAATATAGACAATTATTTTAAAAAGTGTCATATAATTAAGGGATTTCGATAAAACTAAAAAATTGGAAATAATATATTAAAAAAATAATTAAATATCGTGCTAACAAATATTGTGGAACATAGATAAAAAATAAAGTAATATTAAAAATTGTTTGCATGACATTTTTTATTAATTTCTTGATTTTTCCTTAGGAAGCCACTTTTAGGCCGAAATTTCCTCTAATTCCCTTTGGTTTGATGAATGCCCTAACATCTTTCATGGGGCTAATGGATGATATCTTGTAGCCTTTCATCAATTCTTTTGTGGTGGTATATCTGGATTATATCCTCATATTCAACAAGAGTTGTGTAGAAAACTTGAAACATATTCAATAGGTCGTTCACACTGTACGAAAACACAAGCTATATGTTAACTTGGAAAAAATCTCCTTCAACATGAACAAGGTGTAATACGTAGGCTACATTATTGATATGCAATATGTGCATGTGGATCCATCCAATATCCAAGTCATTTGAGATTGGCTAGCCTCGACAAATCTAATATAGTTTCGTAGCTTCTTAAGTTTTGCTAAATTTCACTTAAGATTTGTTTTGGCATTCTATTATACTATTTGGCCTTTAAGTCAAGTGACCAAGGGAGGAGAAATTTATTTATTTTTTGGTCTAAGTCATAATAGAAGATATTCAATGATATAAAACAATGCCTTTTCTCTACACCAGTCCCCACCCTTCTAGACCTACACCAGCCATTTTGGATTGAGACATGTGCCTCTCACTATTCCATGGGTGTAGTCCTCACTCAACAAGTACATCCAATGCCCTATCACAATGAAACAGTCTTTGATGTTGTCCATAGAGAGTGCACCTATAACAAGGAGATGCACTCCATCTTGCAAGCCTATTGATAATGGAAGCATTATATTTTGGGGAAGGAGACAATCATCCACATTGATCATAGGCCTCTACAATTTATGCAGACACAAGGGAAGTTGTGTTATTGGGAAATCTAGTGTCTATGCAGAGCTGCTAGTCCCACTAAGACAGGTAGCTATCTTAGAAACAAACAGATTAAAGTTACTTTCACTTTCCTTTACGAGAAATAGATAAGAGAGGAGCAAAGAATACCAACCTCGATCTTTCGCTTGGTTCTCTTCTTGTTCCTTCTCCCCTTTTGACAGATCTTTGCCGCTCCTCCCTTGACCACTCCGCTTTAAAGAGTACCTGTAAAGTCAAAGCAGCATAATACCTTCAAAGTGCAGAGATCTACAATCGTAAACAATATAGGACCAGATATATATTGACCACATCCATGCATATATTAGCAAACATACAAGAATGTGGAGGAAAACTTGAATAGATTTATTGATATGGAGATTAGAAGAGAGGATTACAACCCATTGATCTGACCCAGCATCATCCTCCCAGCATGAAATCCCTTATTCACCTCATGAAAAGCCTAGATCACCCAACGCTATGATATTCCACCAGGAAACCAACAACACTTCCTTACAAGATACAAGATTCCAGCCTCTGGATCTCTGGGATGAGGGATCCATATATAGATGATTGTAAACGGGTGAGTCGGCTTCTAGGATTTTGATTAGTGTCCTCTCTCTAATAGTTCTTGATTCCACTTGGAGATTGTTGATCTCTTACTCATCCCTGGGCCAATTCAGAGAGGTAAGTGTCATAGGATAAGTTTTTGGAAGATTCTATGATCATCCACCTTGCAAACTGTCTCTGCCATTTGTCTACTCTGGCCCATCATACCCTACAGAAGGGCTTTCCAGTATGCATCGCACTTTTTACATTGAGCAGGTGAGATGCATCACACCCTCTGCACTGAGCAGTCTGTATGGTCTAGTTTTGACCAGCTCTGAGCATTTTTCTGTGGAGAACTTCTAGGATATGATGTAATCAGTTGACCGTATTCCTTTAGGGCATGAAACAACACTTTTAGGGACTCATAAGCCCTTGGTTTATGGACATATGCGATTGGGGTTGCAGTGCCCAAATATGTCTATAACAGTTGCCCCCTAAAGCGTGAGGTCAAAAATCTTTTGATGTCGGGTGAAATGCTTTATCATGAGGATCCGAGGTTCTTTTGAACTGGAAGGCAACCTGTAATAAGATACAATACAATACATTATCTTCACAATATTTTCATGATCTAGCTAAGGCAGGCATTCCCATGCTCAACTTTATAAATTCATTTTCATGCACATAGGACAGACAACCGTCTATGTGGCAGACTGATGATTCTGGTAGAGCCATCATCCTTTGATTTGGATGATCATCTATGCGGCAATGATGTACATTTGATGTATTTATTTTCTTGAATATATCGCAACTCGGATGGATGAAACTAGATCCGGGGTCTTCAAATTCATCCAATCTTCTCCCAAAGTACAAGTCGATCCACGTGAAAAATGTTCTGGAGTCAAACATGGAAATACATCACGTGATTACCAACCGATGATGTAAGCTATTAACAGGCGCGAGAGGAATCACCAATATCGATGATGACCCTCAAGGTACTACAGTACAATTCACGTGGTGTGAAAAAGGGACTTGGCGTTGAACACCACGCAAAATCTTTCGGTCGAAGGCCATTGATGTAAACCTGTCGTCGGAAGTGAGAAACTTGCCATTGAGGCATGCAAGCTTCAAAGTACTGAAAGGGTTGTTCCTAGGTTGACTTTTTGGATAATGAGCTGTCATCGACAAGAAGTAACCTCTCGTAGGAGGGCCTTAATGAATCCCACATCTACGACATAGAACGGAGAAAATGATTTTGTGGAGGTGAAAACGGTTTGATGATACAG
>APFE030254041.1:217176-229121 GCA_000404065.3 Pinus taeda | reverse complement strand
TGGAGCGTGAAGTTATAATAGATTCACAGGGTTGCTTGCCCTTGGTTTTGTAATGTAATGTTGGCTTGATAGACCTACCCATGGTCCGTGGACCATGGGATTGTATAAATAAAGTGAAGCTCTAAGTGTAGAAGAGAGCATAACATAACTAATAGAATAGAAGCATGAGGAGTCTAAGAGACTGAGTCGACGTGTAAAGTGTGTCTTTGGGTCATACAGTAGGAGAAGGCTCTACAACTAAGTACACAGAGGCCTAGTAGTCCACAGTTGAGTGCACAAACCCCTGCGGCTGAGTGCGCAGGGCAAGTTGAGTCTGTAACCATTGGAAGAATTAATAAAGAGAATTTTACCATATTTTGTGTGTATTTTCTTGTTTTAATAAATGATTGGGTATAAATTACAAGTGTACTATTTAATTGTTGCGTGAACTCATATGAATGTGTTGTATAAAAAGATATAACGTAAGACATCCATTTGCGCGAAGATAATTGACTGGCATAGGAAGATAAGTAAAATTGCAGGTGCAACTTAAGGGAATGAAGCCGCCCAGCCCCTAGTTAGGGTTGCGTGAAGGAAAGTATATCAAGGCACAAAGGCCTGGGAGTGCACGAAGAGACCTGCATGAAGAGAATAACAGTTGGACCAGTTCAACCTCTCAGACATCTCGAGGGTGCGGAAACCTGGTTCCAGCACCCCCCCCCCCCCCCCATACTACTTCGGGTGAGACCTTAGTTTGCGCTCCACGGACTGTTGCTGAAAGGGCCAGTAATACATGGATTTGTTTGGCTAATTAACTCCAAACCTAGGTCAAGCCCCAACAAGCCAACAAATGGTTCCATTGCCAGGACCAAGATCTGCATAGAGATGTCTGATGTCGTATCACTAGAATCCGACAAAGAAAGAAATTGAAGATTGGTTGGACAGAAATATTCACGAGTTCGCAGTGCAGGAAAACAGAATTTTGCAACTATAAAAGGAAGAGTGATTAAACTGCTACTTATATATAGAGATCCATGAAATTTTCTTCGCATATTTCCCCACTGAGCTATACGAGTGGATCGCAAAGCTAGCAGACAACAAAGGAAGGTGTAAGCTCGACAAACCTATTGTGTGGACTCCAGAATTGGTACACAGATTGGAAGGATCAGAGGATAAACTAGTGTGTGTTTTTGATCACTGGCTCAATTGAATCATAGGAGGATTCATCACCGAGTTCGTGGAAGATACTTCAGTTAGCTATAGTGAGGCAAAATGATGCTTCCTCGAAGGATCGCGAGGTAAGTACGTTGAATCTTTAAACACTTGGATTAAAATGCTACTGTGTGAAAAACGGGTTATGCGAATAAATTGATGTTTGGGGCTACGCGAAGTGGGAGAATCTACATAAATGAAGGTATACAAAACTAGAAACTAGCCCCTTGATTTCACCGCCACGAGGGGAGAATAAGAGCTAGCGAAGGGCTCCCAAAGAAGTGCGATAAATTTGATAAGGCAGAGAATTTTGTGCATACCACCCCCACCCACACAACCTCTAGTTTCACCATATTCACCCCCATATTCGCATACCACCTCCGCCGCCACCGCAAAGCATATGGCGAGTGCGATAAATTTTCCAGTGTTTAAGGGAGTAGGGAATGAAGATCCTGACCAGTTTTGGTTCGTGATAAAAGCTGTATGGGAAGCGCAAAGAGTCATAGATGACAACATAAAGAAGGCAATTTTGGTCAATCCTCTATAGGATCGCACGTTGACCTGGTACATTAAGCATTCCAATGACAATCCAAATGCGAGGATCGCAAATATCCAAGTTGCGCTAAGCAAAGAATTTAGCTGGCCAAAGTTAGAGGCACAGTCGATCATTGGGTTTAAGGAAATCACAATGCTACTAGGCGAGACCCCTTGGGAGCTAGATCAGAGACTTAAGTGCACAATTCGCGAAGCTAACATGACTTTGACAGATGGACAACACTACGAATGGTTTGTAGCATTCTTAATGCCGCACCTAAGGAACACACTGTCATAACAGAGGCTAACAACTCAGGCCAAGGCCTTGGAGGTCGCGATGATATTGCACGAAACTTGATACAGGATCCCAACCTGGGAGCTCAGCAAATTCACCCGCAATTGAAAAACCTATGCCTTGAGATGTAGAGTTTGAAGCAAGACAGGATAGCCCGCCCAAAAGTTCGCGATGAGGTATGGTGCGTAAAGTGCAAGGACCAAGGACATGACAAGGACCACTGCCCGGTGTTCACGAATTACCTCGTGGGAGGAGGACCAATGCCATTGAGACTAGAGGCGTAAGCAGGACCAAGCACGGCGCCTGAATTGTGGTGCATGATTTGTCAGATAGGAGGAAAGCATGCTACAGATAACTGCCATTTATTGCAAAAGTACATGCAGAATTCATAACAATTGTTCTATAATTTTTGTAGATCAGTGGGACATGATGAGCGCACCTATAGAAGTTATAAGCTAATGATGGATCAGAATCCTCCCTATAGAGTTCAAGCCAAAATGCGGCCCCTTGACCAGAATGCAGGGATGGCATGAACCAGATTTCAGGGGCATGGATGAGGCCGAGGTGGAGGAGGACCGAGAAGAGGTCACAAACAACTGATATGTTACAATTGCGGAGGGCCAAGACATTATTCCCACGATTGTATGAATCCAACGTGACCATCATGCTTGTATTTTACATTGTTTGATCATGAGACGGATGATTGTCCCACTCTAATAGCAAGGTTGCACGATAAAGGAGCACTCCAACTCCACCGACTCAGAACCTGCAAATGATGAGGTCTCAGCTGCGCGAGGAAGACCCTAATGTAAATATTGTGCTCCGAAGTGGAATTATGACAGGTGATGACAAAGGAAAGTAGCCTACACAAATTACTTGGGTTCACAAGGCTCCAACGAAGGAACCAGAGTTTGATTTGGAGCGCGCTAAGGAAACCTTCATGGAAGCCAAGAGGAGCTTCATTGATGCCTCCACTTTAGGAAGTAAAGATAGACTGGAGCCAGAAATGGACCCATCGATGTTCACCATGTTCTTGGAAACATGCATGAAGCTTCTACACAACAGCAAGGTTGTAAAGGGGCTGCAAGAATTCAGAAATAGATGCGCTGGGACAACGCAAGGAGAACTGTACGTAGTTTAGAAGCTCGGAAAGCACACAACGCGAATGGTAAGGGAGATGAGATTGACCGCATAGATTGGAGAATATGAGATGGACCAAGTGATTATGGATCTAGGATCGGACGTGAATGTCCTACCGAAGCAGACATGGGAGTGCATGGGAAGGCCTACACTGCAATGGTCTCCTATCCAACTGCAAATGGCAAACCAACAAAATATCCTACCTATGGGGAGATTGCAAGGAATCACAGTAGATATCGAAGGAGAAAGTGCACTAGTAGATTTTGAAGTGATAGAGATTGTTGATGACAGCAATTCCGACCCCGCACTATTAGGAATATATTGGGCCACTGACTTGAATGGGGTGATAAATGTGAAGAAGCGCAAGATGATTTTCGAAAAGAAGTCTCTGCGCGTAGTTGTACCTTAAGACCCTGTAGAAGGATTGCGCTACATGGATCCAGTGCGTGACTACGATAACGACGATGAATTGGAATGCATCTACAATATAACTATGTGAGAACAAGATTGGGTGAACCTAACCGCGAATGGACAAATCTCATGGCAGCGCGAAATCTCCTACACATCGGATTCGGATGAGGAAATAGAACTATGGCAGAACCGGTTACATGAGGTAACCACATTGAACTGTAACATGATGATGAGATTGTTGTGTTATGTATCGACGGAGGTGAGGGATCTGCCTACATATGATGGGTTAAGTGAGGTGGATGAATTCCTGAGCATATTTGAAAGAGAACTGCCGGAAGAACACCGTTTTGAAGCTTTGAAGTTGGTACTATGCGTTATGCCTGCGAGGTGGTGGGGTACGCACCAAAGAAGTTTTGAGGATTGGCATGAATGCAGAAGGATGATTCGCATATGATTTTGGAAACCTAATATGTGATTATCTGACAAGATTTCCAGACGAAATGGTTCATGCGCCCACTTGTCCAGATGGATACAGGCAAATGGTACGAAAATTGCACGGATGCACACAGTCTTCACGTTAGGAGACACGGTCAATAAGCAGGTGCGGGCAAGGCAATGGCGCGAATGACCCCTCTGGTTGGAACCAAGAAGGATGGAACGAGCAAGTGCACAGAAGATTATCCACGCAGAAGCATTTAACAAAGTATGCAAAGCATTGAACAAGGTCCACAATACAAAGTGGGCTGATTGGGACCTACGCGTACTAGCGGTCCTATGGGCTTATAGGACTGTGTGTAAGAACCTGACAGTGCAGGCACCACCAAGGCTAGAGTATGAAGCAGATACTATCAGCCCTATAGCACATGACATTCTTAGTCCACATATGACAGCACCAATAGATACGACAATCTGTGAAACCTTGGAAGAAGAAATCCAACAGGGAAATTTTAGGCTCCAAGAACTTGAGAAAGAAAGGGTGCGATTAAGGAAGAAAAGCACTCTCGTAGAAGTGGAAGTCAAGAAGTTGGAGGACGAGATAAAGGAAGATATTCTCGATAAGAAGACGAGGGTGATAAGATAGGGTGCACATGATCACGCTAATAAGTTTGAGGAATATCGTCGCGAATTGATCAGTCTGATGCATTGGCTTGGACTGCATATTACTAAGAGAATCAAT
The DNA here is from genome assembly GCA_000404065.3 of Pinus taeda. NCBI lineage: Eukaryota > Viridiplantae > Streptophyta > Pinopsida > Pinales > Pinaceae > Pinus > Pinus taeda. The sequence continues at coordinate 224,373 of APFE030254041.1, read as the reverse complement.
CAGGGTGGCGCATTGTAGATGATAAAGGGCGTGACACCGCCAGTAGCAATAAAAGGTGGGTATTTTCCAGGAAAAGTGATGGATGACTGGATGAAACCCTATACAGGTGGCACAGCCAGCTGACTAGCCGAGGGTAGTACAGTCTTAGTGCTCCAGGCAGTTGAGAGGAGGTGTGGGACTATAAACTACTCTGCCCGGGAGCTATGCGCAAAAGCAAAGAATCACAAGATTCGTGACCACGCAAGGGGGTTGCGCTGCCATGCAGGTTGGCCCGAAAGTGACCATTGGAGTCACTATTCACGATGGGATGCTCGACTTGAGGCCAAATGGAGCGGGTGGCAGGCATTTAAGACACAATTTATGGGCAAGATTTGGGAAAATCTGCCACCAAGGGAGCATTAATGAACTGGATTTGGGGGGGACGGTTGAATTCAAATTCAAAAGGCGCTATAAATTACAAAGGCTTGCCTAGCAAACAACACTTGGTCATTTGCAAATTGAGCAGTTGTATACCCCGTGTAGCCTGAGCAAAGCTCTGTTTGACCTCTGCAGAATGGTCATTGAGCCCTTGAATACGCGAGCAATAGATTTCTGGTCGGACACGATGGCAGCATATGAGGAAGTTATGGATATCACAGAGATGACCACTGAAGAGGCTGTTAACGCTCGAATCTGCATCAGGCTGAGGAAGGCAAAACTCAAGGCAACATCAAACCAAGCTCAGCCTCGTAGCTAGCCCTACGAGGACAGGAGAGGGCTCTCTCTGGGTCTATCTCGGTAAACAAGTTTTCAAAGGAGCTGAGATGACCGATAAGGAATACTGATTTTAGGCTAGTAAAGAGATAGGAAAGTTTGATTTAGATTTTTGAGTTTTTTTTGGAGAAACGGGAAAACCAATTTTGGGTGCAGGGATTAAGGTTAGATCTTTGCAGAGTTCGAGTTGGGGCGAGGTAGGCAGTAGTCTTGATGCCTTTGATCAGGTGTATGGATGGATCAGAACGACAAGGAGCTGAAGAGGGCAAGGGAGAACATGGATCCTCTCCAAACTGGCAAAAACATGAAAACTAAACAACTTAAAGGAAGAGCACTGTAAACAATGAATTCAACCTCATTTACTCATTCATTTAGTTTCACAAGCATAAGAAGGAATGGCATACATGTAAACATGAATAAAATTACAATAACTAAGAGATAACACCATCAAGAACTGAAAGCCACAAGAATCCCAACAGGTGCTGCAAAATATCTGATCTTTCCTTAGCCAAAATATGAAAAATATGTACAATAATGTGCCAAAATCTTCCCAAGAGTCCAACCTCTGCTACTGAATGAAAATTTACATATATATATCAAGCTAACCTCATTCCCTAACCTCTAGAGGTCGAGCTCCTCCTTCTAGGAGCAGTTTGAACAAATTCTAAACATGGAGCAAGAATCTAGATGACCAAACAACCTGCCTCTAAAAAGAAGGAAACTGATCATTACATTAATTTCTGCTAATTTCGTGAATGAATCATCTAGAAGAAGGTAGATAAGTGCCATGTTACCTTACATACATCAAATTACATCATGTTGGGTCAAAGATTACATCAAGGAGTGAAACTGGTGAAAACTAGCCGAATTCCTGAGCTGGAAGGTGAAAATTGGTCAAAATCCTCTATGTGCAGCGCCCTAATCTCTATGCGCAGCGCACTTTTCCAGCTGATTTTGAGGCACTTCCCAACACCCAAATTGAGATCACGATAGCTTGTTGGAAAGCCCTAGATGTCTACTTTCCAACCCAAGTGGAAGTTTCCAATTTGGAGCTCATTTGCCCCCTCAAAACTGAATTCTCCCAGAGGTACTTCCTGCTGTGACAAAAGGTGGCAGCAAGGTGATTTTCATGATGTTTTTGGACCTTTTGACCATCCAGATCTCGATGAAATGTTTCGGAAATAGCTGAGCATGTGTAATTCCTCATGAAAAATCCAAAACTGCAAGCCATTTGTGATTTTGACCTCCCAATCTTGTGGGTCGCGCGCGGTGCACTACGCGTTGAACCAAAAAACCTGTTTTGCAAGCCAAAAATTTCAAAATGACAAACATTTCTCCAAATTTGCTCAAATTCAGAGTGAAGACCCTCCATCATGTGTTACAGCCGTCCAATGAAGCCTCAGCCAAAAATTGGAGTGGATCGGGCTTTTTTCGCCGTTTTAGTGCCTTGCTCAATCGCCTCTTTAGGATCTTCATTTTCGCTTTACAAACATGCATGCGAGCCCAATAGTGAGTTTTCATATGACAAAGCATGTCCTTATCTCTGTTTGCCTTCGCCAACAATTTCTCCAAATGATTGTTTACCCGGATGAGCATAGATTCTCGATCAATCGGTGTCAAATCACTGGGTCTCTTTCAGGCCATTCTCGGTCTTCCCGGATTTGTCGCAGCTCATAAAGTGTATGTTCATCTTCCAGTTGTTTGTTGCACTGCTCCAAGTAGTTGATTACCCACTTAGCCATCTGCAATTTATTTTGCAGCGACTCATTCTCAGCCCTTTGCTCTCGGATGATCTCCTTTAGCTCCGAGCTAGGAGAGCTAGTATCAACATCAATGATATCCGTGTCCTGACCTCCTGAAGGACCCTCATCAAACATGGGCCTCTTGCCCCTATCCTGGATCTGTACCTATGCTGAAGAAGAAGGCGAGACCCCTTCCACATGATGTGGAGATAATACTCGTTGTGCTTGATGAAGTCAACGAGACCCCTTCCACCCTGGGTGGAGATAGTACTCGTCGTGCAGATGCAAATAAGGCCCTGTGGCCTCGCTGATATGTCACATACACTGGAGCATTGACATGCTCGGTCTCAGGAATTTCAAACTGCTGTGAAGGCCCTCCCTCATCATGAGCTATCTCTGGAGGTGGCTGAGGCGCTGTGAAGAAGTCACGAGAAATAAAATCCTCACAAGTAATGCCCTGCTGTGCCAACTGATGAACCACCACGATCTTCATCAAGGCATAATGATAAATAATGTTATGCTGCTGTGCTGGGGTCTTCCTTTGTACAAGAGGCACCATCTTCTCTATGTTGTGAAACATGAAGTATGGAATTTTCATCATACGTACCCTTGTAAAATGCATCAACAAACGGACATGGTACGCATAAAGACGGGAGAATCTGCCCTCACTACTGAAATACCGAATGATAAGCTTCATCAAAGGCGCAAATTGATCATTCAGGTAGTGGAAAGGAAAAACTCTGCTCAAGTGCCTCATATACCCAGGTTTGATGTATGGCTGATAGTAGGATTTCTCTAACTGCTGACGTTTATTCCATTGCTCTCCTACATTTGGTATCCCAGTGGCCTCTGCAATAATCTCTAGTGACAAAATGAAATCAACTCCGACGAGGTTTACATGGGCATCATGTAAATGTAGAATGAAAAAACGAGCTAGCTCACGATGATGCTAGAAGTGTGAAATTAATTCACAATAGCGATAGCATGACTGACGGCAAAAACAATCCATTGCAAGTGGGCAAGCTTGCAATTGAGCCAAAGAAGTAGGCTCTTCCCTGAGAGGCTTACCACCTTTGCCAGCTCTGCGAGACCTTCTTGGCACATTACCCTCTGCTGTAGAATCACTATCATACTGTTGTTCATACTCTGACCTCGTGTCTAACATGGCTTTGGTGTCAAGATGTCTATATATAGTAATATAAATGTGGTGGAGTCAATTTTCAGTGTATACTCAAAACTTTAGTAATTTTTCCACAGCATCAAACAAACCATGCCATATTTAACAATGCTTTGTTTTCAATGAATTGACAAAAACAGTCCCCTTTGACAAATGAGCAAAATACAATGTGTGCTCTTTGGAATGTTTGACTAGGGTGCACAAATGAGTAAGGAGTTGGTTTTGTCATCAATGAAGGATGAGGGACATCTTACTAAACCACCCACATATTTTAAAACAACTTAAGGGATGCCTTTGTTATGAACCTAGGGTTTCATTTTTCCAAAACCCAATACATCAAATCCCTTCTTTGAAACATATACCAAACACCCTAACATTACTAGGCAGCAATAACATACCTATTTGCAAGCTTGGAGTGAGTTTGGTTGAGTTCTGGGCGCATACACAAGTTTTTCTGTGGCTGAGATCCAATTCGTAGCGCTCAACCCCAATGCGCAGCGCACACTCCTATGCGCAGCGCCTGTGTAATTTTGCACTGGCTCAAACTGCCCAATGCGCAACGCACCACCCAATGCGCAGCGCACACTTCCTATGCGCAGCGCACTCCTGTAACACCGTCCACGAGTTTGCAAACCAGTTTTTCGTTGTCCAATACTTGAACAGGCTCTTGCTTTGATATTTGGTGAACAAATAGACTTGTTTTCCCCCTTATATACAAACAAAATATCTGATTTGATTTTAATTGATTCAAAAACCCACTTTGTAAGGTTTGGCACTTTTCACTTTTGGTCTTTTAATACAACACTGCTTTTTGATTTTCTCATGCTTTTCTGAAGTTTGTACTGATGATCTTTTGTTGATTTTTTGCAGGGACCTAGCATTTCGGCTTAGGAAAAGATCAGAGACTTTCTCTGAAACCTTTTGAGATAAAACAAATACAATTATTTACAATAACATTTTTAGTTCCAAAACAGAATTTTGGAGTAAAAATGTTTTTAAATGCATTCTGAGGAAACATATTAAGTGAAAATCTTTTGAAACCAACCTCATGGCCTACAGGGTTTTAGTATGTGTATGCATGAGACTCAAAACCCTAGACTCTAGGACTAAAGACCCTGTTTAACCAAACTAATCATATATGACAATGAAGGAAATGACCATGTACTTGTATTTTTAGAGAAATTTTGACTAACCCTGCAGGGACAAACATGAGAGAACACAAGACAACCAGACCCCCTCGTCATTCAATGGCATGTCCCTAGCGAAATGCAACGAAGTGGAACAAGCGAGCCACCTAAAAATGATATGCAAAAGCGAAAAGATCTCTGACGGAGGGCTGTAAGGACCGACTCTAGCAGAGTTCGTGCATGCTCTGACTATGGGAGATACCCCTGAAGGTGCCGGGATTGTTGCAAAAATCCTGAAATCACCGCGCACACCAAGGCCAAAGAAAGACAAACAAGCAATGGTTCCCGTACGTGTGTCCCCGCGAAACCTGCTGCACACCAGGCTAACGATGGAAGAGAAGGGGAAAGTCGTTAACATAGAAACCAATGAGGAGGAGGTGTTGACACCTAATCCTCATGATTGGGTGAATTTATGTAAATAATTAAATTAGAAATGTGAACAGTCATCGGGAGATGAACTGAACAGTCTCTCCCTGTTGTACATAACAAAGACCTACCTGATGGAATAATATACGAATCAGTTTTTGCTTAATGGAGTTACTTCCTGGCCTGACATGGTATCAGAGCCAGCTCTCAAAATAGTTGTAACTCCACTGTGTATTGTGCCCTCTGTCCTCTCTGTGTATTGCGCAGTGTGTTCATAGTCTATTCATTGTTCTGACTACCTAAATTCAGAAGGCATTGAGAGAGGGACGGCTCCTGGTATATTTTTGAAGAACGCTGGATATATGAGATTAGCAGCGATTGTGAAGAACGCTGCTCCTGATTTGAATGCTGCTCCGGTGGAGAACGTTGCTCCCGTTTTGAAGAACACTGGTATGTATATATATGTTGAATGTGTTTTGGCTATACGTTGTTTTTTTGGTATTTGTTGTTATTACTTGTGCGATGGTTCATGGTTACACCGCCCACTCTACCTACGAATCTTGGTATTTGTTGTTACAATTTTGTTAATATGCATATAGTGTTCTCAATAAGGGATTTGCTCGAAAGCTTCCATATGTTCTGTCGCTCCTACGCGTTGAACTCGTAAACAAAAAAAAATCGGTTGAACTCCTCTGCGCCCTTTTGGTTGAATAATATTAATTTTGCGGAATACGTTGTGTGATTTGTTGGTTGGCAACAGGTGGGGAGACAGCATGGCTATGCATGGGTATGGATGGGATACACGCTTTGTTTTGGCCATATTTCAGTAATTTTCACCACATTTTTTATGATTGTATCAGCGCAGAGGCATTAAGGTTAAAGGAGTAATATTTTATCTTTGTGTGCTAGATGTTGAGACTGAGAAGGTGTTTGACTAGCCTTGATATCACTAAAGAAAAAAAAAGGGGGCGTTGAGCAGAAACAATTTTGCTCAAGATTTTCCTTCTTTTATTAGTCATTCTGGATTTAAGGAATACAATATATTGATAATGGTGCAGTGAGCAGATCCTTTTTGTCAAGGGCATGGATGTTTGATATATTGTATGAAATAAGGTTGAAAATAGAAATGGTGATATTCCATATGGATAAAATATAGTTTTGCTCTTTGCTAGCAGAAGTATTTTTTTTAAGTACACAGATTTTTTCCTTGCTAGCAGAAGTATTTTTCTATCAGCAGAAATAGTTTTTTTTACAGAATGCATTCAATCATATCCATGGTGGGAATAGTTCTCACTGGCAAGGAGAACTATCCTGAATGGTCCCGGATGATAAAACACACCCTCATTTTCAATGAGTTGTGGAAAGGAGTGTGTGTTGAAGAAGGAGACAATGACCCAGTACAGCCTACCTCAGATAAAGAGCTCGTCATTTGGGAAAACAAAAACAGAAAAGCTTATGCATTAATCGCAGCATCTATAAATGAAGAGGTGAGTCACCATATTTCATCATATTCAACTGCCTTTGAAGCCTTACAAAAGCTTAAAGAACTCTATGACTCACATTCTACACTTGAAGTTGTTCAACTCATGATTAAACTATTCACTCTTGAACTGAAAAATAATGATCCTCTTGCTCTTGCATCTGAAGTAAAGTCTATAATGCATTATATCAAATCCATTAAGGTTGAATTGGATATTCCTCTTATTGCTTTTCTCAAGGCACTTTATCCTACTTACTCCAATTATCTTGAGTCATTGCAAGCAAATGGAAATCTCAAAGATATAACCTTTGACGCTCTTGTGAAAAAGTTTGCTAAAAGAGAGAAAGCTTTTGGAAAGAATATAGCCCCCGAATCTTTTGAAGAGGCTGTGTGCCTTGCTCATAAAGAAAAGCATCTTGCTCAAGGTTCTACAAGAGGAAGAGGTGGTCGAAGAGGAAGAGGAAGATATTTCATAGGCGGGGGGGGGGGGGG
>APFE030254041.1:172779-211245 GCA_000404065.3 Pinus taeda | reverse complement strand
GAAATATTATAGATCTGATAAGAAAGTATGAGACAATGCAAATAAACCCAAGAAATAAGATAGAAATGCTTATTTATTATCAAACCCTTATGGTAGGGCAACACCATACATTCACTCCTTAAGGAAGGAAAATACTCCACAAGCCATATGCTTGTTCGTACAAGATTACTTCTCTTTATGTCTCTCCATGTGGAGTCTCTAGCCTCTATATAGGCCTCATACATACAATACCATGCATCATTACCATGGTTTCCTCATACCAACAACTAATACCATGGGCCCCTTACATTTTTATTAACTACTTGTGGTCCCTTACATGACATGGGTTAACCACCTTATTTATTACTATGGCCCATCCCATTATTACATTATTACCTTGGGTACCTCCCTCAGTACCCCATATTACCCCCCTAGGTATATAACATAAAGTGCCCAAGTGATGAGAGCAAGAGCTCTCTCCAGACCCCACTCCTCCCAGACAACATCATTTTTTAGGGCACACCTGGGATGGGTGCCTAGTTTAAAATTTGAACATTGGGACCTTGCTGACTACGAGAAGTTACCTCACCTAGAGACCACGCAGCTTATGAAGCCTAATCAGAACACCGCAGCGGGGGTTACCGAACTAGAGCTACAAAAGTGGTTGCGTGGAGTGGAAATGGCAGGGATACTAAACCTGAATTGGGTGTCACATTTCCACCATTCCCCAATAACAACTTTCATCATCAGGTAGTTGCTCTGCCTGGTGCATGGTGGGTGTTTGTGGTTGGAGGAACCCATCCCCATCACGGAACATTTGATTCACTGCATCACCCAATTGCCATGCAAATCAGAGGACCCCGCATATATCTCAGAGGGAAAAAGTAGTGACTTGGCCATCGCGGAGGCCATGAAGAAGAAATATAAACTAGAAAAGAAGAAGAGGGGTTACGCCATATCTAGCATCAACGACAAAGCAGTAAGAGGGGCGACCCAAATACTGGCAGGAAAGGTTATGCGCAAGTGTCGCGTGGACGAGGTACCTGCACCAGTGGTAGCACTTGCTGAGCAGTGCGCGGAGGGGGTCCAGTTTAACTGGTCCAAGTTCCTCTGCAAGGAATTCTTGGAGAATTTCCACGAAGCTCAGGAACAAGGCAAAACATTCCACTATGCATGGCTTCTATTGTCCATAGTGTTCGTGGCAGGGGAATTATCGGAGGACAGTCAATTCCCCACAATTGACAGGGATTTGCTGGAGGCCATGAAGTACTCACTCTGGGCCACAAAGGATGCAAACAGGATCTACGACAGTAAGATATTCTGGGTGTTCATGGAGATGAACCTCAGAATGGGGATCAACTGCAAGCCATGGTTATCACCCGCTGTTTACATCATCCTGCAAGTTTTTGCAGAGTTTAAGGAAAAACTCCATAGAATATACATTAGAGCGCGCAAGGACTCGACTAAGCAATGGAGAGAGCTACCCTTTGTAGCCACGGACGATGTAATCTTTAATGTACTGGAGACATGGCCACCAAATTGGCATGCTCCAGACATCGCAGCGATAGAGAAGTCTGCAGCACAAAGGAAGAAAGACGAGGCCAAAATGTGCATGGCACAATTGGCAAAGAAAAGAAGGAAGGAGGTAGCAGTAGCAGAAGTGCAGGAGGTAGGGATGTTTCACAAACAACAACTGAATAGAAAAAGGTAGCAGCAGCAGCAGTAGCAAAGGAGGCAGCCAAAAAGGCACGCGAGGGCCAAAAGTCGCCTTTGCATGGGCAGGAAGCAGAGGAAGAGGAGGGAGGCGCAGACCCACAAACCGCATCAACACAGCTGAAGCACTAGCACTTGATCGAGTGGACAGGGCCGTGCAAGAACGTAAAGGCATCGAAGTTATGTATTGACCTGATCACCCTTACCGAGGGTGATCTATACAACATCGGCGAGACAGTGCGTGATGTCACCTCCGAGGCCCTCCAGAATTTTATGCAGGAGAACCATATTGTGTTGGGGGCCCTCAGAGCACAGCTGCAGGAGTTGTAGGTGTGCACTCCTCAAGATGGTACCCTTTCAACTAGCATCACAGTCAAGACAACTGTGGCAGAGTAGATGTTGTGCGTTCAGGTGACAAATACCATAGTGCTATCGGAAGGAGCACTGGTAACAACAAATGAGGCTGACAGGCCTACAATTAGCACGTTGAAAGGTATTGGAATCAACATGGCTGCACTCCCATGCAAGACATGATACGTTCTGAAGGATGGGATTACTACAGAAATGCAGGGTAGGGAGAGCCACACGCTGCAAGTACTAAGTGAGCATAAATTCAACATGGAACAGTTGAGCTTGCAGTGCAACGAAGTGGTGTCATAGAATCGGCAGCTAGTACAGGTATTGGACGAAGCTTGTCAAAGCGTCTCTGAGCTGGTCATCCCAGAAGAGGCATGCATCCACAGGCTAGCAGCAAGGGTACACGAGGTGCAAGAGAAAATGAAAAAGGTTTAGCTGGAGTAAACCTTCAGACCACAGAGCTATAGCTGAAGGCACAACCATCCACCCCTCCAGAAGTAAGAGAACAATGCACTACCACTATTATAGCGGGACTGGACGAGATCGGAAATGCGGCGCAAGACTGCACTAGAATGTTGCAGGAGTCCTTTGAGGTCCTCATGAATCTGTAGGAGGACCCCAACATCCAGTGCTTAGAGATAGAGGTGCGAGAACTCCAGCAGTAGTATGATAGCGTGAAAGGAACTACGCAGATTGTGGCCCTCACTCAGAGACTCGTGTGGATGCAACAGGCCAAGCGCTAACAGAACAGGTGGATGCGGTGGGGCACAAAGAAGAAGTCCTGAAGGCCCGCATTCAGCCTTGGATCGATGAGGCCTTCACCATCACAGTAGCAACTGAAGGCAAGCTCGCACAAATGTAGGGGACACAGGGTGCAAGGAAGCAGTTCTGGCACCACGGTCTCGGAACAACGCGTCCAAGAGATCTAGCAGGCAGCCGCTCAGTGCGCTGCCGACCTTGCGGTAGTTTGGATAGAGTTAGAGGGACTCCAAGAGAAGATATCCACACCAACAGAGTGACTTGAGGGCGAGTCACAATGTTTGTGTTGGGGGCCTGTTGGGCATGGAATCCCCCCAAGGCATTTTTTGGGGCTTAAAGCCCAAGTTTTGACTAAGTCTTTTGTAAAAGCTCCGCGAATTGAGGGCACAGAGCACGAAGTTATAATAGAGTCATAGGGATCTCTGCCCTCGGTTTTGTAATGTAATTTCAGCTTGATAGACCTACCCATGGTCTATGGACCATGGGATTGTATAAATAGAGTGAAGCTCTAAGTGTAGAAGAGGGCATAACATAACTAATAGAATGGAAGCATGAGGAGTCTAAGAGACTAAGTCAAAGTGTAAAGTGTGTCTTTGGGTCGTATAGTAGGTGAAGGATCTACAACTGAGTGCGCAGAGGCCTAGTAGTCTGCAACTGAGTGCGAGGACCCCTGCAGCTGAGTGCGCAAGGTAGGTTGAGTCTGTAACTGTTGGAAGAATTAGTAAAGAGAAGTTTACCATATTTCTGTGTATCTTTTCTTGTTTTAATGTATGATTGGGTATAAATTGCAAGTGTACTGTTTAATTGTTGCATGAACTCATATGAATGTGTTGTATAAATAAATATAATGTAAGACATCGATTTACGCGAATATAATTGACTAGCATAGGAAGATAAGTAAGATCTTAGGTGTGACTTAAGGGAATAACGTAGATCGATTCTCTAGTAGTGCAGAAGCCCCCCAGCCCCTAGTCGAGGTTGCGCGAAGGCAAGTATATCAGGGCGTGAAGGCCTAGGAGTGCGTGAAGCGACATGCGTGAAGAGAATAACAATTGGACCAGTTCAACCTCTCAGACATCTCGAGGGTGCGGAAACCTGGTTCTAGCACCCCCCCCCCATACTACTTCGGGTGAGACCTCAGTCCGCGCTCCGCGGACTGTTGCCAAAATGGCCAGTAGTACAAGGATTTGTTTGCCTAATTAACTTCAAACCTGGGTCAGGCCCCAACAAGCCAACAATGTCCAAACTAGGAGAAAACTTGTTGGCAATACAGGTTACGAAAGTCTGGCTTTGTTATCACAAATAGAACCCAATAATGTCAGCCAAGAAAGTGAAGATAAGTTCTGGGTGAAAGCTATGAATGAAGAACTTGACCATATTGAAAAGAATGACACTTGGGAGCTTGTTCTAAGGCCTACAGTGAAAAATTTTATTGGAACCAAATAGGTTTTTGAAAACAAGTTGAAAGAGTAGGGTCAAGTAATCAGGAACAAATCTTGATTGGTCTGCAAAGGGTATGCCCAAATAGAAAGTGTAGATTTTGAGGAAGCCTTCACACGAGTAGCACAACTGGAAGCTATAAGGATATTTCTTGCTCTTTCCACCCATAAAAACATCAAGGTGTATTAGATGGATGTGAATTCTACATTTCTCAATGGAGATTTAGAAGAAGAAGTTTTCATTGAGCAGCTAGAAGGAGTTATACTCTCCACAAATGAAGGTTTCATATGCAAATTGAAGAAGTCTATGTATGGATTGAAACAGGTTCCCAAATCTTGGTACAAAAGGCTAGATAAATACCTTCAGCAAAAAGGCTTTATGAAATGCACGGTTGATAGTAACATATATGTAAAGTCTGAAGGAAACCATCTACTAATCATAGTTGTGTATGTGGATGATATAATATTTGGCAGTGACATGGAACAATTGGGGCATCAATTTGCAAAATGTATGCAAAGAGAGTTTGAAATGTCTATGATCAGAGAGTCGTTTTTCAAATTGCGCAATCTCCACAAGGAGTGTTTATATCCCAATCCAAATATCTCAAGGAAACTCTAAATAAATTTGGGCTAGAAGATTGCAAGCCAGTAAGCACACCTATGACTACAAGCTACAAGTTGTGCAAATAATATGGGATACCACTAGTAAATCAGATTAAATACAGATCCATGATAGGAAGCTTGTTGTATCTTATAGCTTTGAGGCCAGACATCATGCAAGTTGTGGATCTTGTGGCTAGATTTTAGGCTTTCCCGCGTGAAATTCATGTTGTTGTTGTCAAAAGAATTTTTAAATATATTCAAGGAATAGAAGAATATGGGCTCTGGTTTTCTAAGAGTGAAGAGTTTAAGTTGAAATTCTACATTGATGTAGATTGGGATGGAAATCTTGATGACAGGAAAAGCACCTCTGGTGCAGCTTTCTTCCTGGGAAAATGATTGGTGTCATGGGGCAACAAGAAATAAGCCTCCATTTATTTATTGACTGCTGAAGTAGAGTATATTTTTGTTGCTACCTATTGTACGTAGATTATATGGATGAAGCAGACTTTAAAAAATATTTAGGTAGAGTCGAATGATCCTATTCCAATAATGTGTGACAACACAAGTGTCATCAACATCTCCAAAAATCCATTCATGCATTCAAAGACTAAGCATATTCCTATCAAGTTCCATTTCTTGAAGGAACAAGTTGCAGCCAATATTGTCAGACTTGAATATGTGGCCACTAAAGAGAAACTTGTAGATATCTTTACTAAGCCACTGGTAAGAGAACCATTTGAATATCTTAGGAAACATATAGGAGTTGTAACTCCTCTCTCCAAATGACTTGATTTTGGTAGGTAGTGGAAGCTACTCATCATGTGGGGCCATGGAAGAGTAGGTTGCAATGGTTCAGGGGGAGAATTTAGGAAGTATTCCTTGCCATTGATGCCAAAGGGGGAGAAGATTACTAGGGCATCAGAGAATACCATGCCTATCCTGAGGGGGAGCTTATGGTGTTGACATCAATGGTAAAGGGGGAGATTGTTGGACAATTGGTGGTGTCTGAATGTGTTGGTTTGGTGGGCCCTGACCCAGGTTCAATATTAGTCATCCAAGCAAATCCCTACACTACTGGTCCCTTCGACATCAGCCCATGGAGTGTGAACCGAAGTCTCACCCGAAGCAGTATGGGGGGATGCAAGAACCAAGTTTCTACACCCTAAGATGGTCGTGATGTCGATCTATACTTCCTGATCCTGCCTTCGTGCAGATCGATAAGCCTTTAGGGCTTATCGATGTTCCTTCTCTGTCGTCCTTCAGTACCTCCGCAAAGGTACCCAACTGATCTTCGCGTAGCCCTAACCAAAGGTCTAGACACTTACACACCTCTGTGACCACATTACTGTATAAGTTCCCAAGTTATCTTAAGTATTTACCTACTCTACCATGCATTTACATTTATTTTTGTGTAAACGTATATTCTTTCTTGCGTTCAATTAATAGTTATAATCAAATACATTCGCACATCAAATAAGCATTATAATGTAAACCCAGATCGTAACATAATATAATCAGATGCATTGAACAGAGGCAAAATACACAGTGATTGGAAAATACTTCTCTTTATTGATATCTCAAGTTCAGTACAGACTCTATCCGCCCTACGCACACAACTGCAGGGGTTCATGCACTCAGCTGTGGACTTCCACCCTAGGCCTCTGTGCACTCAACTATAGAGCCTCTACCTATGCTAAGCCCCGAGAACACTTAGAACTTCTTACCCACAAACTCTTCCTTTCTTACTCCCACTAACTTGCCTTAGACTCTTCTAAGACTCCCTTTTTATACAATCCCATGGTTCGCGGACCATGGGTAGATCTTTACAACCAACATGATACTTTACAAAACAAGGGTGGACAACCCTTTATGACTCTTGACATCTTCACGCTCCGCGACCACAAAATGTGGAGACTTTACATGTTTATTACAAAATTTAGACTTTCTTCCCCAAAACTGACTCTTGGGGGAACCTTTTCCCAACAGGCCCCCAACACAAACATGGTGACTCACCCTCGAGTCACTCTATGGGTGCAAAGATCTTGGCGTGAATACACCCCAGTTCCACCTGTACGACTACTATCTCGGTGGTGCACTACGTGGCCGCCTGCTTTATCTCCTCGACTAATTGCTATGCCACTAGCCCTGCACTGTCAGCTTGAAGCTTCTGCTGAGTCTCCTATAGACTAGCTAGCGTGCCTTCAATGCAGGTCGTGATCAAGTAGGCCTCGTCCAACCAAGGCTTCAAGCGCGCCTTCAACACTGCCTCTTTGTGCTGAGCTGCATCCACCTATCCCTTCAATGCCTTAGCCTCCTACATCTTTGCGAGTCTCTGTGTGATGGCGACAATACACGTTGTCCCTTTTACCTCGTTGTAGCGTTGCTATAGCTTTTGCGCCTCTGTTTCTAGCCTCTGCATAGTAGGGTCTTCTTGTAGGTTTCTTAGTACTTCGAACGACTATTCGAACAGCGTTTTGCAATCCACCACCATACTTTCTACTGCCGCTATTGCCTTTGTTACAACAGTCACGCGTTGCTCCTTGACTTCCAGCGGAGTTGAAGGTTAGGCCTTTAACTACAACTCTGCAATTTGGAGGGTGAGCTTCACCTGAACCTTTTCCAACTCTGTGCGGGCGTCGCACACCCCCGTAGTGTAGGAATTTATAGGGTAAGTTCCTCAAACAGAACACCAAAGGACACCGCTCACAAATAGATCACAGATCAATACACCAATATTGTTGACGTGGTTAAAACCCTCAAAGAGGGAAACAGTGCACAGCCTGAGCCAACGCAGCCACTTCAAGCTATTTATCAATAAAGGAATGCAAATTTACATAAGCTTCTCTCATGAACGGTTACCCTACAAATGATCCTCCATGCTCTTTAAATAGAGATCATGGACCAATCGGGTATTAAGCCACAGATCAAGTGTCGGGAATACCGAGGAGAGAATTGTTGAAAATAATACTGAGAGGGGGGGTGAATCAGTATTATCTAGTCCTTTTAACAATTCTTCCTTATTTATACTTTGAATTATTTTTGCATATCAGTACCATAAAACAATGAGCATGAACAAGAAAAACAGACAGTCACATCAAAGAACACCAGATATAAGGTGGAAACCCAATGTGGGTGAAAACCACCTGCTCCAATATGTCTCTATCTTCTTTCAAATTAGAAACTCCTTTTACAATGGTCTTGTACTGGTGCAGTCCTTTACCAGTACGCAGGCTGCAACCTGCAGAGAGCTACAACTCTCTCTCGTTTTCCAGTCTCTCCTGGAAGGGAGCTACAACCCCCTACTTCTTTTCTTTCAAGGACCATTTTTCATAAATTTTCAAACTAGATCCATAAATATCAAATGATCATCAAGTACCAGTAAGTCACCCAGATAACCAGATCCACAATAACAGAAAACTAAAACCAGAACACCTTCTGCGGCGTCTCCTGCGGTGCCTCCTGCGGCGTCTCCTGCGGCGCCTCCTGTGGCGCCTCCTGCAGCGTCTCCTGCGGCGCCTCCTGCGGCGTCTCCTGCGGCGCCTCCTCACTTCCGCAGCTGCATCGCTCGAGAGATCACCCTTCACAGATTCGCTTTCCACTTCACTCTCATATAGATCGAGCTTTTGAAATAATAACCCAATATTTCAGATCTTAAGATATTCAACCCAAAAGCATACACAAGCCAAATGATCTCCTTTGCTTTATATAGGCAAGCTCTTCCTCAAATCATGGACCAATACCATCAACTCAATACTAGGGATCAACACGTCTGTCGAGATGCCATGGTCCAAAAACCATAGGTTCAAATTCCAAGGACTAACTACCATGCACCAAAGGTAAGTTTTCCCACATGAAATAAACTTTTCTCTGCATAAAATTCCGTGAACTTTTTCACATGAAATAAACTTTTATAAACTTTTCTTTGCATAAAATTTTGTGAACTTTTCTCCTGCGTACTTCTTAATTCTCATCATATTGAGAGCCATGCCATGGGTGTTGCCATCAAGTACAACATCTGTAACATATAACCATACCAGAAACATAATGCCAACAAAACTATCAATTGAAGGGTGGACCAGGGAAATTTGACTTCCCCTTAGGGGTTGGAAGCACCTAATAGGGTTTCCCTTTAGCCACCCCTACCTAAGGAGAAAATGCTTATGTAATATCTTGGTCCTGATTTTGGAAAGGGATATGTGCTTGAAGTATTAAATCACCCTTAACATTCAAGTTTGGTTCAATTTTATGCATTATTGATCTTGGTCCCTAATGATTGATTTTTTTCACTAGAATCCATGTTCTTCTTGTCAAGTGGTTTTACAACCTAGGCTTGGGCACCCACTCCACAAGTACCCAAGAACTTCAAAGGATTACATTTTCCCAAAAAAAGTGTAGTGTTCAGAGTCTAGAGCCTCCTATAAATGCTATTAAATGACACATGTCCCAGAGCTTCTCCAAGACCCATGATGTTGGTTGACTTTGACCCATATTTGAGGATTCTTCACAATGACACCAATGTACCTAGCATGCCCCCTGGGTTGGCCTTTTCACAACTTGATGTGTAGGAACTAATTCAAAGCCCAAATGAGGATGGTTTCACTTTGAGAGATTAGGGAAGGCTTATTCCACCAAAGGAATCCATAACCATGTTTGATAGATGGAAACCCATGGAGATCAATTTCTAGCAACCTAGTTAGATCTTCGAACCCCATAAGAGATATTGAGGTGAATTTGAGTGACAACCCTCATATTTTGGATCGTACAGACATATACACACCTTTGGACACCTCATTACACTTTGGCATGCCATTTGGAGCCTAAATTAGGCATGATGTCAACAATAAAGGAAGTTATGGCTCACATGTGGGAAAATTAGGTTCATTTTGTTGTTAGCTAATGGGATGGCTTGTAACCCAAGTACATTTAAGGATAAAATTTGTTAAGGGGATTTTTTAGGCATAATTTCTTGTCCTAATCCTCATATAAGTAGAGGATAGGTTCATTTCATTGTTCATCATCACTTGTGACTATTTCAACCCTCTTAGAGAATTCACCCTAGCTGAATTATGACTTATATCTTGTGTAGATGTTATCTATGGTGGATTTTTGTTGTTGGAGCTATTTCTTTGGATTTGGAGATATCATTTGGGGCAATAAAGGCTTGTTTATGCAATCTATCTTGTAAGTGTACCTTAGATTTGATAAATCTTTGACTTTTGTGTCTAATGTATGGAATGGTTAATTATCTAGGGTTTATATTGTGTTAGTTATTGTTGAAAACCATTCTTATTATTTAATTATTATATATATATAATTATATATATTAATATATATTATTCTAGATGATAGTATTGCATGCATTACTCACTTATATAATGTAAATGACAATCCCACAGGGTGAAGCTTTCAACTAGCTCTCCCAGTTGACTTTAATCATGCACAAAAATGATAGCTAGGGTTTTGAAATCTAGGGTTCCATTATTCCCTTATTCCTTTCCAATATATCACTAATTTTTCATTCCCATAGACTCCATAACCAAAGGACAAGGCATTTGCTTTGGTCACTTTGTTGGTCATCCATAAAACTTACACCAAAGCCTTATTTTATCCTCTAAAATCTAATTTCGACCCCTCAAGGATAAGCGACTAGCTAGGACTACGGCATGAATCTCAACTACGGTTGAAATTGTTGGCCTTAAGGAGGATTTAACACTTTCCCAAAAGGCGGTGGCCTCAAAATCAACTCATTTTAGTGGTTGTTCCATCCATATTTGGGTTGAAGTATTTTTCCCTAGGTAGCATGGGCTTCAACTTGGGGCTTATTGAAGGCTTCTTGATCCATGCATTGAAGTGATTCATTTATTCGAAGAATTTTCTTGGCCTTGTGATATTAGGTTGATCTATTCACCTTGTTATTTCTCAATCCCTAGGTCACATTGTGCCCTAGTTAGACATATTGGAGGATTTGAATTTCCCTATTATGTTAGCTAAGCATTTTTCTTAAGTATATTTTTCCTCCTTAATCCTATTTGTTGGAAACCAAGTTAATACTAAGAGGGGGGTGAATTAGTATTAAGGCCATATTTATTAATTATTACTAGATTTAACCACTTAAATATTCAAAAAACATTATGTAAATAGAAACATAAATCAACACATGAACTACATAGCAGCACCATAAAACCCATGAAGGGAGAAAACCACTAATATTGTTTTGTTATGATGTAAATATAAAGCCACCACTTCTGTTTACATCTATTTTTGTGAGCACCAGCTCACAAGAAGCATCAACCCCCTAAATTTTTTTTTGGATCAACCAATAAGAAGCACCAACTCCCCATTTGCAAGAACCTACTCGCAGGTGGCACCGACCCCTATTTATTCGCTGGCAGCAACTACCAAGAAGCACCAACTCCTTAACATTTTTCAAGAACCCACCTGATGGAAGTACTGACTCCCTAATATGCAAGAACCAACATGTTTAATCATGTAGAGCATTATTTCATTAATTCTCATACTTGGACCCATGGGTGCTTTGTTCTTTTAATCTTATTTCTCTCTACTACATCTCTTGCTTAGCCAAATCTCTCCTTGTTTAGTTCAACATCCTCTATCTATACCTCTTCTATAAAACTCTCCTCTCATTTATGTCTCATCATAGCTTTTGAAATATATTATGACTTCTCCTACACAATTCAGATCACTTCATCAACTATAGACTCTACTTGGCCATGCAAACTCTTATAGCAGCTCAAAAGCTACAATATAAACACTCTACATTCTAGTCTCTATTCTCTGATACAATGTTAATAGTATTGGCCCATACACTATCTTGGCTTACTCGGCTCTCATCCTTTTTCTAATCTACAATTACACTCAGCTTCACTTGTAACACAATATCCTCCACTCAGACTCGAACTGAAAACACAATTGGAAAAACTACTTCATACTCTCTACTCAATAGCATTTTGTTCCACTCTATTAGATACACATGACTCAAGGTTTAACTTCAGTACCTATTATACAACTTGAGGAAGAACTGCATTAACTCTAACACTGCTCAAGGCTGAACTTCAGTATGGCATACACACATCTCAAGATAGAACTCCTCTTAATTGATGTAGTCAAATTTAATCTACCACATTTATTTCACCTACATTGTTCTTCTGTTGAAATATCATAGTGAAATTTGCACTCAAATCTAGCTTCAACTCTTAACGGGTTCACCAACCATTTCCATCAATCACAAACACATTGATGGAATTTGTACCTAAACTATTGTGGGGGGGAATTGTTGCTAATATGTTTGACAATTTTTTCTCTTCACTGCATCAACTAGGACACAATTTTTGTTCAACTATGTTTTTTATCATTTTGGCACTCAAACACGAGTTTTCAAACTAAGGCACTCCCTTATCTTTTCCACCTATGTTATGCTCAAGCCAGCACACAATCTCAATCCTTCACTACATCCTCAATGGGTTCTTATCTGTCACACATCACCAGCAATTGGATTCATCATTCAATGCAATATGCATTGTCCAACTATGTGACAAAAAAATTTATATTACATAATTGATTTTGGAACCAAAATTTGACTATTTGCACTCATATCTTTAGTGATTTTTCCCACAGAACCAAGTGATATGACTTTGGACTTAAAGGTATAGATCTAGGATTTTTCATTTCAGCACTTGTGTACATAATATGGAAACCCAGATCGTCGAATAGCCTTCTAACCTCAGATCTAGGCCCACTCCCCAACTGCTCCATGTCACAATAACATATATATTCCTTCACAACAAATCACCAACTACATTTGCTTGTCCCACTGCAATATGGTTTTTAGGAGAGTCTAAATTATGCACTCTCTACTACAAAGCCTAGACCTCCAATACTTCAAATTTCCAAATTTCAACAGAATTTCAAAAATTCTATAATCCACAAAATCAATTCTAAGAACAAATCCCAACACTATGTCACATCATCCAATGATGTCAATATTATGTTACAATCATGTCATCATGTCACACGGAATCCTCTAATTGGTGCACAATGTCATATGGATTTGGCCCACTTGGCCACCTAAAAATCCCAAACTTCATACCACATGTCACGCTATCAAGGTGCCACATCATCACTTTGGTATAATCAGTGCCACCTATATTCCACTTCAATAACCTTGCTATATTGCCACATCATTCACATGTACAAATAAGGAAATCTAAATTCAAATGATTTTGTTATTTTTTCTTCCAAGTTAGGGTCAGATGCCAAAATTACACTAGAACCTATAATGAACACAGAACTTTGATCAAAACTCAAGTCTGGGACCCTTCTTTTCATGCACCCCTAAAGTAATTGAAAGACCTAGATATCTAAAATAGATTAGAATAATGCATGTTCCGCTGCTTTTTCTTTACTTAAGTACCCAATCTTCCTGTTAGCCTCGTCCTAGGTACGACTCATTTCGTTGAGCACACCATTTGCTTCCCAAAAGGCTTTGATCACTAGACTTCTTCTATTGCTTCAACCTACAATATCTCTTCAACCCTTGGAATATTTTCTAAGTTTCATATACCATTGAAAAGGTATCTTAAAGGCCTATTCAACTATACACTTTGTGGGGGTACTTGAGCTAATATTCTGACGAAAAATTCCTTCTAAGATAGGTCATTGAGTCAAATATCCAAAGATCAAGTCTTGATGTTTTTAAGGATTTTTCACTTAACTTTCTATTATGATGGTTCTCAACTAATGATCTCAAATACCAATAAATTCCCATTGACCTTGACACTACTTGATCAAATCTCTTCGCTCACTAGGCTTCGCTCCTACCAAGCTCGACAACCAATTGTGTAGGAAACACTATCGACTATCCCATAACCCACTAATCGTATGAGTTTCATCACTGAGGTTGAAAAAAATGCATTGAGGTTGACATCAATGCCAACTTAACATTTCCAAATGTTAATTATATCCCCCTTTGGCATTGATGGAAATCTCCCACAAGTCACTGGCAATCTCCCCTTGTGGTTGGTATCTCTCTCCCCTTTGACATCGATGACAAAGGAAAACAACTGTCTCTCCCAAAATGGTTGATATTTCTCTTGCCTCATATATCTAACCACATCTCTCTTGGTAAATCACTTAAATGTTTCCATCCAGTCCCAATTACAACCATATTGACTTAGCCAACCACATATGCAACCCAATCATTATAATGCATACCTCCTACTACCATATTTTTCTTTTCAATTCTTTAAGGAGGAAAATATTTCCCTTTTTTACATCAATGTCAAGGGATAAAAATGGTTTTGAAGGTTTTAACGATGTACAAAAATTATTTGCTAACAAATTGTTTAAGAAAAATAGAAAATATACAATGGCGAGAACAAAAAATATGCATAGATATTTTTCTCCTATAACCCAAAACCAAGAAAACTAGATAGATTTTTCATTATTGATTTCAATGTTACAATACATTATATACATGTTGAAGCATTCATAAACCACCAATCCATTAACCTTGGATTAGAACATAATAGTAGTTCCCTTGACTGGATCTACAAAATACCATGGGAAAAACCATCATGCCCAAAACCATGCACAAAACCATGGGTAGGTCTACCCACCATCCTGGGACCGTCCCCCATCCTTGGGTCTGCTTAGCAATCCTTAGGTCCACATAAAGTTAAAAAAAAAAATTAGGGTGTTGCCACGAACCTCGTGCAGGGGGGTTACCACCCCATGTGACCCCCACATTTCACCTAGTGCAATATAACAACGTGTGTAACTAGTCATGAAAATAATATAAAACATACCCAACAAGATTCGAATCAACAATGTTGTGACTATCCTTATGGCTTCTTTTAGTTGTTTATCCTCTCTAGAGTATTGGATTCTTTATATGTGCTCCCCTTGACCATATACTACCACTCTTGATTATTCATCTAGTTCTTCACACTTTGTGGCTACAGGAATTACTCCTCCTTTTCTTGTGATAAGCCAACATTTGATCACTCTTGATTCATATTTATGAAGGAATGAAATGAAATATGGATATGAACAAAAGCATAGAGATACAATGAAAACAGAGCTTCAATTCATTAATAACAAAGTACTAAAGATGGTTACATGCATAATGGAAATAAACTAGCTCAAATGATGGTATCTTATCTCTGAGAAGAGTTTTGATTATTACACACCTTATGAATTGTGTTACAATGAGGCTTGGAGGCCTTTTTATCATTAAGAAACAATGGGAAACGTTAAACATCCAAAAACCTAACCCTAGGAGTTGAAGCGCCAAAATATTGTGGGCCATGTTGGGGTTAGTCGGAACATCAACTTCCCGGGGTCATAAATTTGGAATACAATCTTCGTTTGGCTATCATAATACCTCATTTAGAATATCTCTAAGAGGAGTCCAAGAAAAACACTTGTGAATCAATCTTGTAGTTTTCTCATCTCTCTGTTTTCCCAAAAACGTCATTTAGGCCCTCAAAATGGCTCTGGAAGTTTAGGAACCCAAAAAACTACTAAAAATAATAATTTGTGCTACAATTAATGAAACTAAAAGAAACAAAAGTTGGTGTCCAAGTGGAATAGGCTGGTGGCCACCAATATCCACCTGGATCAACTCTCCATCTACTAATGCATCTATATGCTAGTGACTATACTGCAAATGGCACTACTTTTGTTTGTGTGACTTTGCATAGTCCCTTTGAGCATACTTACCATCTCCTTCTCTTCACAAACACCATCTCTTCTTCCCCTGAGATCATAGCACTCCAAATAGGGATGGTTGCTACCAAAAAATGATACCAATTTCTTTCTTACTAAAAAATGATGCATTGAGCTCGCTTACCAAGGATTAGAAAAAATATCTTTTTGGTTGCTTCTCTTAAAAGGGTTTTCTAATATACAAAATTTTGCTCCAATTGAACCAAAAGAATACCAATTGACATAGAGATCCCAATTGATAACCAAGGTACATATAAGTCTATACTAATTGTTTACTTAGAATCATGAATGTTAGGCTTAATCATTTCTACTACTTGACTGAAATACGAGTAAATCACATAAGATATGTAGAATTTTTATTTCTTGAGCTAGCAAATATTCTTATGACCAATGGATAATGCATGTTACTATTGAATGTGAAACCCCCCCAGCCTATGTAGTCTCCTTTTGTCTTATCTCCTGACATGTACTAGCTTGCTACGACATGGGAGTTGTTCATGTGGACTTGACCTTATTTTTAGTCCTTTTAGCACACCACTCTTCTATTGGAGCTTATCTTATTCATATAGCATGAAATGTTTCCATGTACTCCCCCTTAGACTATGTTGGCCGCATTTTCCCTTTCTCCTATAGTGTTTTTATATACAAATAAATGAATCATCTATGTAAAAGCAAATGGGACTCAACTTTACCTCAAGAATTTCAATGCACGACTCTATGTATTTCTTTTGGTTGCGTTCATCTAAAATATTTAGCTACACTTGAATCCATCCTCTTCTTTTCAGTTAAGAGAAATTAGAAATCTACTCCCCCTTAGTAGATGTCCTTCCTTTTTCCTTCATGCCTTAATACATTGAGTCTTGATAGGAGCAACTTCTTCCAATCTCTTGTTCAACCTCCATTGAGTTTCATCCTAGCTACACAAGGCTAACTTGTAGTTCTCCTCTATTTCCTCTCTCTCCATCCAAATGTTCTTCCTCCTCTTTTGCTTAATATGTGTTGGAGGATTAATTGGGCTATTGTTTCTTTTGCTTACTTGAATATTATTGCAGACAATACTTTTAGAGAGATCCAAAGTGGGAATAAAAGAATAGTATCTTTTAATTCTCCTCTGATTTTCTCTATGAGAAAATTTATATCTATGTTAATTCCTTCTTCCTCTTAGTAGGCCTCCTTGACTTTGAGCACAAAATGCAAACTCCTAATCTTCTTCCTTTTTGTGGTTATTTTCCTTTAATGCTTGAGTTGATTCTTTTGTTTTCTCTTTTTAAATGGAGGTCTTACCTTGCCATATTTTCTCTTTGTTTCCTTGTGCCCAAAATTTCCACAATTGTAGCATTCAATAATATCTAAGATAGGGAAAAAGGAGTTGTGCTTTCTAACAACATTCTCATCATATCCTATATTGTTGTTAATGTATTCTTTCCTTAAGAGATTATAATCTCTCTTGTTGTTGCTAGTCACCCTATCCTGATTTCTTGTGCAGTATCTACATTTTATTGATTTATGTCCATACTATTGCAATAAAAATAATAATCATTGAAGAACCTTTGATACCTGGATGCAATTTTCCTTTGAATATTTATCCTTTAGGAGGAAAGGACCTTTACTGGTTATTCATTTTATTTCTATGGCTATTTGAATTTATACTGATTCGAATTGGATCCTTAAAAATTATCAGAGTTCTGTGACTGTTTCGAATCATGACAGACTTCAAAAACTTGTGAACAAAGAGCTATTAGGAAGGACATCTGGACAGTGGCAATTTGTAGCCAGCAGGGAACAACAAGGAGACCGCGCAGTGGCGCAAACTAGAAATTGGGAAATCCATATCAGAAAACGGAGGATGTTTCTGATGCGCAGTAATCACGCATCGCTGGGAAAAACCCCTCAAAATGGAAAAGCCTCAAGTGCTCAGCCACAAGGAAACCAAAAAAATGTGGGAAAAGCACTGAAACGACCGGCGAGTCCTGCACTCCAAAACCAGTGGTATATCAAAGGCATTTCGGGAAGTAAGCGAGTTTGTCAGGAGAAAGAGTGATTCCATACATTGGATGATGCGTGTCTAGCGGATGAGAGAGAAAACCGCTCTCATCGTGAGGTAACGTTCGAGCAAGTCAACTGCATGATAAGAGTGATAACCGTAGGATCTAGGGGTCCTGGATCTAATGGCGGAGATTACACCCGATGGGAGACCGGATTTGGAGGGAGAAATAAGCTACGACGCATAAAGGTTTGAAGTTCAATTTGATCGTTGAGCTGGTAGATGAATCATTTCACAAAGTAACTGAAATAACGAACCATCGAGGAAGAGCTGGCATTAAGTTCGTGAGAGGACAAGTGGGCACCTCCCGGTGAAATGTTACACAATAGCAATGATGCAGAGGCAGGGAATTGCAAGCAGACAGCAGTAGGAGATCCGAAGAGATGGAAGAGGAAGCGAACAGTCAAGGGATGGATTGGCTTTAAGCCATGAACAAACAGAGAACAAAAATAGAGAAGAAGGAGACAATGAGACAGAGAGACATAATAGAGAGCGAAGCAAGTAGTAGAGAACATAGAACCGAGATGACCTACAGAGCTAAGGCAACATCGAGCAAACAAAACCAGGCTTGAGAGGTTCAAGCAATCCCTGAGAGGATATCTATCGAGAACTAAGTACCAAGCTGGACTCATCCCATTAAGACCAGTTGAGGTCGAGACTTAGTAAGGGGGAGTCTGTGCACTCTAGTGGCTTTGGGAATCCAAGTACCACCCTACTAAGCATCATTTATTTCAGGAGACTCAAATTGAGCTCCTCATTGTAAAAAATTTACTTAAAGACACAATAAAGAAGGCCACCATTGAAATCTGGACAGGAGACGTAGCCCAGGAGGATTGGGTGAACTCCTTATTAATTTGTTGTGTTTTGCATTTGCTCGGTGTGTTTTCTCTTACTGTTTCCTAGTGTCTATGTATTTTGCAATCTTATCGATCCGTTGCCTAAGATAACATAGACACACACCAGCACATGAGTCTGTAATACCTTCATTAATTAACTAATTGAGATCACTCACAAGTGATTTCCAGATCAAGTGGTATCAGAGCAAGTGGTATCAGAGCCCTAGGCCATTAAGGTTAGACAAGCTTGTGCTGGATTTAGCTGTTGAATGCTAACTAGATCAAAGCTCAAATTGGGAAAATGAGAGTTGGTCGAAACTAATCCTTAAATTGGAAGAATCTATCCTCAAAAGACAATGTCAGAGGAAGGTTTTGTGGGGCAAGACCCTCAATTCATAGATATTTTCCTATCCATAAGGTCCATGGTAGAAGAAATGTATAAGGATTTTAGAAAACACAAGGATGAGGATTCATCAGGCTCCAAACAAGACAAAGGAGAAGACAAGTCTCTCCTCCATGACCACTCCAAAGGCAAAGGGAAAGAGGAAAGCTTCTCACACCTCCTAATAGCCCTGAACATAAAAAGAAGACATCTTTGATTAAACTATATGTTGAATTTGATTTACCAATATATGATGGAGAGTTGAATGCAGAAAAGTTGGACAATTGGATTAGACAAATTGATGTTTATTGCAGAGTGGAGAGTATTGATTTAGACAAGAGCAAGATTCAGCTGGCAAGTCTACGCCTTGGAGGCACTGCCTTGGTTTGGTGGGAAGTCAAGACCCAAGCTAACATGAAGAGACATGGTAAGACTATTTCTTTCTGGAGTGAATTTGTTTCTGCAATCAAAAAGCAGTTCCATCCATTGGCCTACATGCAGCAAGCCATGATGAGCTGGCAAACTCTTCAACAGTTGAAAGGGAAAAGTGTACAAGGTTACACCCAAGAATTTAGAAAGAGAGCATTGATTCTGGGAACCTCATTAGACTCACCTGAGACTCTGTTGAAGTACATTGGTGGTCTACACAACTACATGAGGTACACTATCCTCATGTTTAATCCCACTAGTATAGATGAAGTATATGTTCAAGCTACACATATAGAAGCTAGAGGAAAGAATGGAAGTCCAAAAGTTGGGGGATCATCCCAACCCACTGCAAGCAAGAATAAGGAGAAAAGAAAACAGAAACAGAAAGCAAGGAAGGCCAACACTACATAGAAAAGCAAGTATTCATGCACTCACTATAAGAAGGATGGGCATGATGATGAGCATTGTTGGATTCTGCATCCAGAGATGAGACCTAAGAAGTTCGAGGGCAAGAAGAAGAAGACTGCTGCAACTATTTAGAAATATTTAGGGTTGGACTCAGGAGATGAAACAACCATTGCAGCCACAAGTATACAAGGTAAGAATTCTGAAGCATCTACTAGTAATTCTACACAATCTACTATTGATGAAGAAAATGAGAGAAAAAGACATGAGCTTTTCCATATTCGAGTTATTTCCAAACATCAAAAGATTGATACTTTGTTTGATAGTGGCTCACAAGTAAATTTAATTTCTGAAGCAATTGTAAAGAAGTTGGGATTAGTGACTACACCTCATAAGAAACCATACCCATTAGGATGGTTAAATGATAAAGCAAACTACAAGTGATTAGACAATGCAAACTCAAGTTTTCTTTTGGGTCAACATTTGTGGATGAGGTTGAGTTAGACATAATTCCTTTGGATATATGTGGAATTGTTTTAGGAAGTCCTTACTTGTATGACAGAAAAGCTATCTTCTATAGAGCTGAGAACAAGTATCTACGTGTTAAAGATAGAATCAAATAATTTGTAAGAGCTCATAAGCTCAAGAATAATTATACTCTCATAAACTCAGGGCAGATGAAACGAATGATAAATTCATGCAAACAATTTTTACTGATGGTTGTAAAGGAAAAGAAACCTGATAAAAAAATGTATTTGAGGGTTGTAATGCTAAACAGCGAGTTGATTTAGAAAAAGTTGTTTCGGAATATGATATCTTGTTTCAAGAACCTAAAGGTCTACCACCCAAAAAGGAAATAGTGCATGATATTATTTTGCAGCAAGGTGCTCCATTGCCTAACATTGGAATGTACAGGTTGTCCGCTTTAGAGAACGCAAAAATCAAGAAGCAGGTGGAAGAGTTGCTCGAGAAGGAATTCATCAGACATAGCACATCACCATGTGGGTCACCAATCATTTTGGTGAGAAAGAAAGATGGCACG
The DNA here is from genome assembly GCA_000404065.3 of Pinus taeda. Classification (NCBI taxonomy): domain Eukaryota; kingdom Viridiplantae; phylum Streptophyta; class Pinopsida; order Pinales; family Pinaceae; genus Pinus; species Pinus taeda. Next base: position 190,511 of record APFE030254041.1, on the reverse strand, counting down.
TGGAGAATGTGCATTGATTATCGAGCACTGAATAAGATAACAATCAAAAATCGTTATCCCCTTCCTCACATAGATGATCTATTAGATCAATTGAAAGAACATGTTTATTTTTCCAAGTTAGGCTTGCATAGTGGATATCATCAGGTCAGAGTTGCAGAACAAGATGCATAGAAGACTGCTTTCAAGACAAGGCAGGGGTTATATGAGTGGTTGGTTATGCCTTTTGGCTTAACTAATTCTCCTGCTACTTTCATGAGATTAATGAATGATGTACTCAGACCTTTTCTTGATGATTTTGTTATTGCGTATCTGGATGACATTCTGATATTTAGCAAAACATGGGAAGAACATTTTAAGCATTTTAAGCAGACACTAGATGTTTTGAAAAGAGAAAAACTTTATGTTAAACTCTCAAAATATGAATTTGGCAAAACATCTTTGAATTATTTGGGACATATAGTAGGGGGTGGTGAATTGAAGATAGATCCCTCTAAGGTGGCAATCATTGTAAACTAGCCTAAACCCAAATCTAATACAAAATTTAGGAGCTTCTTAGGAGAAACACAATATTTGAGAAAGTTCATTTCTAACTTTTCCTTAATTGTAGCTCCCTTACATGTTTTAACAAGGTTAAACAAGGTGTTTCAGTGGGGAGGCAAATAGCAGAAAGCCCTCGACATCTTGAAAGAAAAGATTAGTATAGCACCAATACTAGCACTTCCTGATCTTCAAAGACCATTTGAGATCCAAACGGATGCCAGTGACTATGCCATGGGAGCAGTGTTGACACATCATGATAAACCCATATGTTATCATTCTAAGACATTTAAGCAGTAGTTAACTATCCTACATATGATAAAGAATTGTATGCATTAGTACAGAGTGTGAAAAAGTGGAAACATTACTTATGCAAAGAGACAGTAATGCATACTGATCATAAACCACTTCAATATCTACACTCCCAAACTAAGCTGCAACAATCAAGACACTATAGATGGATGGGTTTTCTACAACAGTTTCATTTTAGTCATCAGATATAAAAAGGGCATACACAATAAAGTTGCAGATATGTTATCTAGACCCATTAAAAATGCATCTTATATACTTAAGCATAATTATGTTTTACATGAGAGCTACATTGAACAATATGCTCAAGATATAGACTTTAAAGATGTATATGCAACTTTAATTCAAGGCAAATGAGTAGAAGAATTGGATTATCATGTAAAGGACCGACTCCTATATCATTGTGGGAAGTTATGCATTCCACAAATTGAAAGAGTAAAGATAATTTGAGAAGCACACACTTCTCTAATATCAGGTCACTTTGGGGTAAGTAAAACAGTTGCACAGCTGCAAAAGATTTTGTTATTGGCCAAGAATGAACGATACAGTTTCTAGATATGTAAGAGGGTGTATTATGTGTGCTAAGAGCAAGCCCAACAATAGAAAACTAGGCTTGTACACTCCATTACCAGTTCCTTCTCATCCTTGGGAAAGTGTTTCAATGGATTTTGTTGGAGGACTACCTAAATCTAGGAAAGGTCAGGATTATCTGTGTGTTGTTGTGGATAGGTTCAGTAAAATGTGTATTTTGATACCTTGTAATAAACAGATTACAACTTAACAAACTGCAAAACTGTTCTTTCAACATGTATGGGTTCATTTTGGATTACCCACTTCCATTGTATCTGATTGAGACACCCGGTTTGTGGGAAATTTTTTGTCAAGTCTGTGGGAACTGATGGACACCAAACTGAAGAAAAGCACAACTTTCCATCCACAAACCAATGGCCAGATAGAAGTAGTCAACAGGACAATGATCCAGTTGCTCAGGGGATATTGCAGTAAGCATACTATGCTTTGGGATGAGCATTTGTGTTATGTGCAGCATGCTTACAACCGATCCAAACATTCTTCTACACAGAGATCTCCTTTTGAGACTAGTTTTGGTTTCACAGTAAGGTCTCCTTTGGATTTTGTCTTTGGTAAGGACACAACAGTTGAGGGACACAGTGATGTGGACATGGAAACTAGGTTCATTGAAAAAATCCAAGAGATTCACTAGGCAGTATAGGAATAGCTAGAAAAGAGCCAGGCCAAATACAAGGCAAGGCATGACAAGCATCGGATGGAGCATAGTTTCCAAGTTCGTGATCAAGTTTGGCTGTATATCAATAAGGACAAAATGCAAGGTGAAGGTAAAAAGCTAAAACCTATCAGGTACGAACCTTTAAAGATACTTGAGAAAATTGGTGAGAATGATTTTCACCTTGATCTACTAGCTTACATGCACATCTACTCAGTCGTAAATGCAAACAACTTGAGACTATTTGAACCTTCATTAATTGAGGATCCTGAAGAAGAGAGTCAATTGCCTTCTATTGATGACCTGTTACCTGAATATCTTAATGAATTGCAGGAAGACATAGTCCTAGACAGGAAGGTGAGAACGACACGCAGGGGAGATGTTGAGTACCTCAAAGTTGGGCTCAAGGGTTCAAAGTTGAGCAGTACAAAATGGATAGAGATTGGACAAGTGAGATAGTTGTATCCTCACTTAGTTGATGCTTGAAAACCAACTTTTGGTGGTCCAAAAGCTTTTTCAGTGGGAAGGTCGTGATCCGAATTGGATCCTTAAAAATTATTAGAGTTCTATGATTGTTTTGAATCATGACAGACTTCAAAAACATGTGAACAAATAGCTATCAGGAAGGACCTCTAAATAGTGGCAGTTTGTAGCCAGCATGGAACAACGAGGATCTCGGTCAAAGTATGCTGACCGTTGGCCCATGGAGACCGCGCAGTGGCGCAAACTAGTAATTGGGAAATCCAGATTAGAAAATGGAGGTTGTTTCTGATGCGTGAATCATGCATTGCTGGGAAAAACCCCTCGAAATGGAAAAGCTCTAAGCGCTCAGTCACAAGGAAACCAGAAAATCATGGGAAAAGCACTAAAACAACGGGCGAGTCCCGCGCTCCAAAATCGGTGGTATATTGGAGGCGTTTCAGGTGGTAGGCAGGTTTGTCAGGAGAACGAGCGATTCCATACGTTAGATGACGCGTGTTCGGCGGATGAGAGAAAAAACTGCTCTCACTGTGGACTAACGTCTGAACAAGTCAACTACGTGATAATAGTGATAACCATAGGATCTGGGGGTCCCAGATCTAATGGCGGAGATTACACCCAATGGGAGACCAGATTTGGAGGGAGAAATAAGCTATGGTGCATAAAGGTTTGAAGTCTGATTTGACCACTGAGCTAGCGGATGAATCATTTCACAAAGTAACTGAAATAACGAACCGTCGAGGAAGAGTTGGCACTCAGTTCGTGAGAGGACAAGTGGCCACCTCCCAGTGAAACGTTACACAATAGCGATGATGCAGAGGTAGGGAATTCCAAGCGAACAACAGCAGGCGATTCGAAGGGACGAAAGAGGAAGCGAACAGTCAAGGGATGGATTGGCTTTAAGCCATGAACAGACGGCGAAAAAAAATAGAGAAGAAGGAGACAGTGAGACAGAGAGACAGAATAGAGAGCGAAACAAGCAGTAGAGAACAGAGAACCGAGCTGACCTGCAGAGCTAAGGCAACATCGAGCAGACAGAACCAGGCTTGTGAGGTTCAAGCAATCCCTGAGAGGATATCTGTTGGGAATTGAGTACCAAGCTGAACTCATCCCATTAAGACCAGTTGAGGTCGAGACTTAGTAAGGGGGAGTCTGTGCACTCTAGTGGCTTGGGGGATCCAAGTACCACCCTACTAAGCATCATATGTTTCAGGAGACTCAAATTGAGCTCCTCATTGTAAAAACTTTGCTTAAAGACACAATAAAGAAGGCCACCACTGAAAGCTAGACTAGAGGCATAGCCCAAGAGGATTGGGTGAACTCCTTATTAAATTATTGTGTTTTGCATTTGCTCACTGTGTTTTCTCTTACTGTTTCCTAGTGTCTGTGTATTTTGCAATCCTATCGATTCGTTGCCTAAGATAACATAGACACACACCAGCACATGAGTGTGTAATACCTTCATTAATTAATTAACTGAGATCGCTCGCAAGTGATTTTCAGATCATATACCATGTGAAATTCCTTTGCTACTACTTATATTTATTTTCCTTCTTTAATCTTCTTTACTTTTTCTACTCCTTATGGTCGTTATTCATCTTTATTTGTTGATGTTGTTTCATCATTTTTGTTGTTGTCCACATATCCATTTAGCTTTATTTTTGTTGGATTCTTTAATTGTCTCAGCATAGCTAGCTGATTCTTTGACTTTAACTTTCTCAGAGCTTGATCCCTCTTTGAATCCAAAAGTAGTCTTAATAAAAGGAGAGCTATGGGTATTGAGAATCTTATCCAAGTTATCAATATTATTTTCAAGCTTTTAATATTGAAATAATTGATCATTTTTCTAATAATGTCTCAATGAGACTATATTAACTTCTAATCCTTCACAATGAACTTCTCTTGCACTCAGCTGATTTGTTAATACTTCTTTTACTATTTTGATGTCTTCTTGCTCAATATTCAAGTCAACAATTGTTTTGCTCAAATTATAATTCTCAAGTTCATATCCTTCCAAATGCTCCTCTTTCTTTTGATTCTCTTTTGAAACCTCCTTGGTCTTGTCTAAGGAAGAGAAGAGTATCTTTTTGAAGTAGATATTCTCATCTAGATCCTTGTCTACCCTTTCATAGGTACTAACAGATTCACTACCAATATTTGTTTCACCTTTAGCACCTTCTTAATCACTATGAGGACTGCACTCATCTTCTTCTTCAGTTGAATGGTTATGGGATATTTTCTCATTTTCCTTAGGAGAATTTATTTCCTCTTCCTGAAAGAAATATTCATTTTTTATTGTGATGTGTGTAGGTTTTTCTTCACTACTTTTTTTCATGTGGTCCACTATCCCTAGAGATCAATGACTCGTTACATCCGCGAAATATTATTCTAGGTATATCCACCTGAAGGGATCACTTCTTGTTGACTCAAACATGTAGCGTAACCCCAAGAATGTTGAGAGAATTAAATCTATGACCTCTTAGTAACATATATTATTAACTACAGGGAATCTACCAATTGAGCTAACCCTCAGGGATGGTATTTCTTTGCTACTAATAGATGTACATTTATATTTTTATTCAAAAATGTCACATGAACATCTATATGATAGATGACCTATTCTTTTATAGTTAAAAAATATGGAAATTTCCTTTTGAATTACATGGCATCTCATCTAAATCTTTTATTTCTTCATCCTTATTTTTTTAACATGATTTGTCCTTTTGATGATCAACAACTTGCTCCTAAAGAGGAAGATCTTCAATATTCTATTCATATTTCTTTTGGAATTCCTTCTTCTTATTTTTCTTCCTCTTCTTCTTTTTATCTATAGCTTCATTCCCTAGATGATGGCTAGTAGCTTGAGCCTTTGTAACAAGGGGATCTTCTTCAAGATCTGATTCTCTATTTGAGCAACGAGGTTCTTCAATCTTAATGGTGCTCGTTGATTTTATTATTTATACATGCATTGTATCTTGTCCAACATTTATTTTTTTGTCTCACAATGTCTTACGTTATCAGAGTTTGGATTTGATAGCCCTTTCAAGATAATTTTCTTGGATTTTGTATTATATTCATTCTTCACTCAATATTTTATACCTAAACACACATCTAAATCAACATACATTAAGTATGGTTCAACTCTAAACTTCTAGAGCATATAATTTGGTTCATTCAAAATTGGTACTCCATCTGGTGTAAGTCAATCTTGGTTAGCCATGATCTACTATCAAGTGGTTAAGCTATTATTGAAGGAACTTTATCTAATACCAATTATTGGAAACCAAGTTGATACTGAGAGGGGGGTGAATTAGTATTAAGGCCAATTTTAAAAATTATTACCTGATTTCACTGCTTAACCATTCAACAACACATTATGTAAGAAGAAACATAAATCAACACATGAAATACACAACATCACCATAATTAGTAGACACATATGACATAGATATTTTTATGTGGAAACCGATAAAGTGATAAAACCAAAAATCTTGTTTTTTTTGCAAATCTAAAGCCACCACTTCTTATTACATCAAATTTCGTGAGCACCCACTCATAGGAAGCATCAACCCCCTAATTTGTTTTTTTAGCCCCAACAAGCAGGAAGCACCATCTCCCCAATTTGTAAGAACCTACTTGCAAGAGGCACTAGTCAGCCCCCTATTGTTTCACTAGAACTAACCAACAGGAAGCACCAACTCCCTAATTTTTTGTCAGACACCCCCCTGTTGAAAGCACCGACTCCCTAACATGAAGGCACCAACTTGCTCAATCTTATAGACCAATGTTTCATTAATTTTCTACTTGGACACATAGGTGCTATGTTCTATTGATCTTGCTACGTCTCTTGCTCAACCAGTTCTCTTCTTGTTTAGCTCAACACCCTCTGTCTCTACCTCTTCTCTATAGCTCTCCTCTCATTCAAATCTAATAAAATATTTTCAGATATATTATGAGTTCTCTTGCACAACTCAGATTAGTTCATCATGCTATAGGCTCTCTCTTCCCTTGCAAGCTCTTATAGCAACTTAAGATCTATAATATAAAAAATATGCATTCTGGACTCTATTATTTTTTGAAGCATTAACAGTCTTGGCCCTTACACTAGCTTGGCTTACTTAACTCTCAGACTTTTTATAAAATATAGTTGTGCTTTGCTTCACTTGCATCACAACAACCTCCACTTACGGTTAGTCTAAACACACAATTGGATAGACTACTTCACACTCTCTGCTCAATAGCATTTTGTTCCACTCAATTACACTTACATCACTCAAGGTTGAACTTTAGTGTGTGTCATATTGATTAAGGAATATATGCATTAAATATAACTCTACTTGAGAATGAACTTCAGTATGGCATGCACAGAGCTCAATGCAAAGCTTCTCTTAACTAATGCAATCAAATTTCATCTACTACATTTATTTAGCTTACATAGTTATTTCGTTGAAATATCATAGTGAAATTTGCACTCAAATCGAGCTTCAACCCTTAATGCTCTCACCAACCATTTCCATCAATCACATAGTCATTGATGACCTATGTGCCTAAACTATTATGGGAAACAAATCATTGTTAATGCTCCTACCAAGTTTTTCTCTCGATTGCATCAACTAGGACACAATTATTGCCACAATAATTAAGATTTTCTTCCACTACACTTTTTACCATTTTGGCACTCAAACACAAGTTTCCATACCAAGGTGCTCCCTTATATTTTTCACCTAAGTTATGCTCGATCTAGCATACAATCTCATTCTTTCACTACATCCTCAATGGGTTATTATCTATCACACATAATCATCAATCAAATTCATTATCCAATGTAGTATGTACTAGCCAGCTATGCAACAAAAAATTTTGTATTACATAACTAATTCTGGCACCAAACTTTGACTATTCATGATCTTATATATATTTAGTGCTTTTTCTCAAAGAAACAGGTGATATGACCTTGGACTTAAAGGTCCAGATTCAAGAGTTTTCATTTGAGTGTTTGTGAAAATCATCTAGAGACCCAAAAGGTTGAATAGCCTTCTAACCCAAAATTTGGGCCCACGTCCTAGCATGATCCATGTCATAATAGCATATCCCTCCATGTCAAACCACCTATTGCACCATTTGGTCCAACCCCAATTTGGTGTGAGGGAGAGTCTGAACTATTCACTCTCTACTATGAGGCATGCACCTTGGATACTTTGGATTGTTGTACCAACCCACTTTTCAAGCCCAATATTATCATTTCAATAGAATTTCAAAAATTCTTTAACCCATGAAATGGATTTCAAACACAACCCTCTTGCGCAAATCCCAACATTGTGCCGCAAGTCATAAGTATTTGGCCCACTTAGCCACCCAAACACTCCAAACTGCCTACCACATGTCACAATGTTAAGGTGCCAAATCATCATTCTCATCTAGTCAGCACCACTTGTACACCACTTCACTAACTTCATTATCTTGCCACCTCATTCATACGTATGAACAAGGAAATTTGGATTTTTAGTATTTTCCTATTTCTCCTCCCAAGCATTTCTTCAAGGCTAGATGCCAATACTACACTAGAAACTATAATGAACACAAAACTTCGATCAAAATTCAAGTTTGGGAACTTTCTTCACATGAACCCCCAAAGTGCTTGAAAGACTTGGATATCCATATGAGTTTGAACTAGCGACAAAGTATGCTTCCTTTCTTGTGCTAAAGTACCTAATCTACCTCTTAACCTAGTCTAAGGTCTGGCTCATTTTGTTGTGTGCCATTATGTGCTTCCCAAAACACCCAAACCATTGGACTTCTATTGCTACTTCAACTTGTAACATCTCTTCAACCATTTGGGATATTTTTTAAGTGTCATACGCCATTAGAAAGGTATCTGAGAGGGATATCCAACTATGCACTTTGTAGGGGCACTTGAGCTAATTTTCTTACGTAAAAATGCCTTCTAAGAGAGTTCATTGAGTTATACATCCAAAAATCATAGTCTTAATTTTTTTAAGGATTCATCGCTCAACTTCCTACTATGATGGTTCTCAACTAATGATCCAAACTACCATCAAACTCCTCATGGCCTTGAAATTGCTTGACCAATTCTTCTCACTCACTAAGCTCCACTCTTACTAGGCTCCACATATAAAATAACTAGGAAACACTATTGACTACCCCATAGCCTATTCATCCTATGAGTTTCATCACTGAGGTTGAAAAAAATGCACTGAGGTTGACATCAATGCCAACATAATAATGGAAAATTCCAACATTTTTTTTGACCTTACCCCTTGTACTTTATAGTCTTTAAGTGACCTATTGAAGGGAAACCTCCCTAGTGGTGAAGTTCCACAAAAGAGAAAGAGGTAGTGACTATGGTGATAGTGGACCATGCCTCATATTGTTGTCCCTTGGTCTAGTCTTTATCTTGTAAGCTCCCCTCACAAGACCTAATAGATTTTGAGGAAACGAGCCCGCAAAGGAAATTTCTCTGCCCCTTCTACCTCCTATGTGGCCCATATAAATTATTCATCTAGCCATCAAAGGCTAGAGGTGATTTTTTGGAGTAAAATTATGGAGATAGGTTTGAGGTAAAGGAAGATAATGAAAAAGGATAGGTCTAAGAGAGCCAAAGAACTTTCGGGGGGATTCATAGAAGGGGTGTGGGGTTCAAAGGCAAGGGGTCAAGGGAGGGACAAATAATGACTAGAGAAGGGGCCCAAAGAGGGATTTGCAAGGGGGGTAGATAGTAGAAGAGGAAAAGTATACATGGCTAAAATCTAGGTAGGGAAAAAATTAGAAACATCAAAATACAACTCGAAATTGCTAGTCATTTTATGGGTTGGAACGATAGTTGGATTCCTATGAAACACAACTTGAAATTTATCACTGAAAAAGATAAATTCACTATAAAATCACCAAATATCAGTTTTACCTTGAGACTAGAGTTGTGAATAGTGTCTTGTCGATGCCTTGACTCAGAGGTGTTGAACGCACAGGACATTTTTATAATTTCGTCAATTTGAAATACACTTGTTGTTATGGACATCACTGCTAATAGAGACTCGTCAAGTTAGGGATGGAAATTTAATTTGAATCATGCATTATCAATTTAACTAGCCAATGCATCCCTCCTTATAATGAATTATAGAGTCTTAAATCCAAGGCATCCCTCTAGCTTTCTCTATTGTAGTACAACAGAACTCACACATCATGCCTTACTATGATCAAGCATATCATAAGGTTCTACTATCACCATAATGGCATTTTTCCTTGGCTCTCATATTTATAACCATCATTTATCCCCCCTTGTTAGATACATCATCTCATATGTATCACATGCACACAATTCTTATGGGATTTATCATAAAAAATTCACTAAAAAAATAGTTTCTAAACTTTCTTCATACATAATCCAAGTTTTCACAACATGAGACTCTTCTCATAATGTCTATCTCTTTGTATGTGATAATTTTCCCATCCTTCATCATGGTCTTACATTCCATGTTGTACGTAAGGAAATATACACTTACACTCAACTAAACGATGTTAGTTTCTTGTGCAAAAATGCTTTCAACATAACATTACAACCACCACCGTAATGGTTTTCAAGACCATCACATAATAAATCATTTTTTTTCAAATGAATATGAAACAAATTGAAAAGAAACCACAATTTCATTGCATATTCATATAATTTATCCCAATCATTCTAGAGAATTCATATGGAAATTGTACTATTCATGACAACAAATCAAATTAGTTCAAGGTAAAGAGTTTCATATTCACTCTCTCCACTTTGATATCCATCTCAAAATCTATTAGCAATTAGTTCCCCCCCTTTACATTATGTGGGAGTGCGGGATTTACACCACTCAATTCAACACTTAACAACATTTCTCAAAAATATTAATAATCAGTATTTTCCATGACATTCATTCATATTAATGTTTATCCCACACAAGCATGCATGCATTCAATGCATCAAGAATATATATACCAAATGTAAAAATCTCTCATGTTGAGAGCTTCATGCTTCTATCATACTCCACTGAGTATTTTTACAGACATGGATTCACATATCATTCATTGCATAGTTATTTATATCCACCCAAGATAATCAAGCATTCATGTTTAACATAATATTTCACATTACTCATCACAACACGATAAAATCATTTTCTTTAGTTCTAGAATCTTTTGGGCTAATTCACCTAGCTTCAAGCATTTAATGCATCCTTACATTCACTTCATGCATCACACAAATCTATGCATACCCTCAATACATCATAAAACCTAAATTTCTTTCACATGTGAGTGTATCACTCAGTTATCTAGCCTCTGTCCATCATTACAACTCACATATGCATATATTTTAAATATTTTTACCAAATCGTATGTGTTGATATCTCCCTACAGTAATTGTACCTCTCGTGGGTATTCATGCAATGTACACATTCAAGTGAAAACATATTAGAAAGATACAAACTTAGCCTAATGTAATTCTTACCCAATTCCTTCAACTTACCAGTTATTGTAGTATGATTGAATTTTGTTTCATATCTATATGGCTACCATCACCATTATACTTAGTTGATAATTATTTAAGGATTCCACATGGATCATTCTTTATCCTTCCCTAACAAATACGATCTTATTATTGTCCTCAAGAATATTTTCAATTACTAAAAGCACTTCCACTAGCTCAAATCTAATTTCCAATAAGGAATATTTTAATATCAAATTCCTTAGAACAGTCTACATCTTTAACTAATGTATAAGTTCATCACACATTAGTTGTTAGTCAAGCAATTTAAATAAAACATATGTTATAACACTTACGCCAATTAATTTTATCTACGTGCACTCATTTTCATTCATTTTGAACATGGTTAATGGTGCGTTCGTGCATCGAAATTCAATCATGCATTCTCAAGCTAATGTTACTTCACAATTCAACAGTTTTCAATTTTAAAGAAAGGCATAACAGCTAATAAAAAAATAATTTTTCAAGGGAAACTCCAGTTAAATTATCAATCTTTTAAACAGGTTAGGGACTTAACAATCCAGTTGTTCACAACCACTTAGTCAATACCTCCTTCACTAATTTCTAATTATTCAAATTTACGCTCTTGATGGAATTCTGGATTGGACATGGCAATGGAAATTCCTAGCTCATCCAAACTCTAGAATTTTTTAAATTAAATAGTTTTCATAATTTTTCAACAAGCTGGGTAGCCAAATTTATTTCCTTTAACATCCCATGGGTCCCCTTACACTCCCTATGCATACGAGTATTATCAACATATATTATACCATTATTTTTTATCTTCAATATAATTTAAGGCATAATTGCATTCCACTACTTTTACTGTTTTCACAACTTTATCCATCTTCATAAAGTTTTTCCATAATCCATTCAAGGCACCATCTTTCTATGTAATTTTACCAATTGTAATTTATCTAATCCAACATGATCAAACCACCCAATTTTCTTTGATATAACTAACATAGGTCTGGCTAGCCTTCACACTCATTTTTGTGCAATTCATGCACTCGTGAAAGAATTAACTTCACATTAATACCTCAAATATTTTTTCACATATCAATGACATCATTGGCATGTCCCTACTATCCTTCTTTTATATTTTTATAGCAATTCCCATGGCCCTATCATGGGATTATTTCTTTCAAGAAAAATGCATCTTTAAAATCCTTGCCATTTCTTCCATGGTACCCAGATAGGCACACTTTACCAACGGCCTTTCCTCTTTCATGAAGAAATATGATATACACATAATCCTCACTTACTTCCCAAGTGGGTACTTGTACCAACTTCATTCAAGGAGATCGTCATACATGATCAACATACCTCAGTTTGACCTTATTGGTAGCAATCTTATCTCCTTCTCCTTACTCATATCAACATACAATCCATTTACCATGCATTCATACTATGAATTTTATAGGGCACTCAAAAGTACCTATTAGGTATGCTTTGCATGCTTTCATATACTCATACACATGGATACTCTTGTGTATCACCTCACATGATTTTTCCCTAAAATTTTAAAAAATATAATTCGTAGATGTCTACTTCCTTACTTAGTCATTTCATAACCCTAAAACATACATTCCAATCATTATGAATTCCTTTTCCCGGAGAGATTATCTTGCACACTTACATCCATGAGCACCATGTGCCATATGGCCTCGCATTTAGGCAAACCAGGCAGTGTCCAATCTTCCAAAAACATAACAAACAAGCCTTTGGCATTTTAGCCAATAGACTCGCACGTTCCTTTCATTAACCAAATTCATGCACTTCAAGGCATAATGTTTTGCCACCTAGGACACATATCTTGGAATCCATAATCAACGACCTTTTAACTCGAGCCATTCCAAACATGACTCTCTTTTCTTAGAGAGCGCCTCTTCTTTTCTTAGAAACATTTTAACTAAATTATTCTAATAGTTATCATATCCATTCTGTAAACATCCTAATCAAATATAATTTATACCACTCATGCCTTAATGGATATATCTTTCCTACAGTATGAATTTCTGAACATTGTCTTATACCAAAAAAATCTTAGCAAGAAATATAATGGTTGTTTCTTGGTTGGTCAGCTAGTTTTTTTCTTTATTTGATTTATCTTTTGCTTCCTTATAACACCCACTTGAATCCATAGTGATCTTTCAATATCATGGTGAGCTACAGGAGTACATGATGGAGCATGGTTGTTTCTTTTGTATGCCATGTTTGTGGATCTTCGTGTAATACTTCCATGGCGATTACTATCCATGTATGTGTTAGAATAGATTTTAACATAACATTCATCCTCTTGCATCTTCAGTAATTTACAACTTTTGTGCATTAGGACTATCATGCTTCAAATGACTATCTTCTTCACATGGTTTTAGCAAGGTTACAAAATGTCTAGTATGAACAAGGATACTCCTTCTTGTTTAGAAAATCATAGTACTATGCAAAGGATACATCGTCACCCTCATTCTTCATACCTTGGTACATAGTGTCCATTTTATCTATCAAGTTAAGAGTTTGTCTCTACGTTGTTTTGAATTTAACTACAAGTGGGATCATACAAAGTCAATTTTCCATCCTATCTTAGCATTACATCTAATTTGATTATATCAATGTGATCTTTTCATCCCTAACATTTCATTCCGTTCCATATTTATAGCTTCCACTTAGGTGTCAATCAACACCCCCTTCTTCCACTATTATCATCCAATCTCTAATCTTCTTACTAACTCCATCTTCATTTTCCCTCATTTTTCTTTTAACATATCATGTTCAACGTTTTAAGATATTTTTCAGAAATTTATGCTTTCCCACAAAATTTCTCAAGGGGGCATCTAATACTCAGTTCTCTATTCCCTCGACATACTGGAGCATATGGCATCATGTCTTTGAAACAATGTTGTAGAATGCATTGTCTCAAAGAGGGGAAAAATGCAGACATTGAAAATTGAATGACGCAATATCTTCTATCTCCTAAAAGTCATTTCCTTCTTCCATCATAATTAAATTTTATTATTTGATTACTTTATTTTTCAAAATTAAACAATTCTTATTATTTAATTAATTCATTCTTTAACATACTATTAAATAATTTCTTTTTATCTTTTCCCTTTTCTCATTAATTAAATTTTTTATTATTTAATTAATCCTTCTATTCTAATAATTATTAATTATTGAATTAGTTATTTAGTCTTTTCATATATGAAAAAATAGAAATATATCTTATTTATTCCGTTTCTGAAATTCATATACTCCCAAGAAAAAAAAAAGAAAAAAACAAACAAAACAAAAACAAAAACAGAAACAAAAACAAAAACAGAAACAAAAACAAAAACAAAAAACAAACAAAAACAAACAAACAAAATATTTGTTTTATTTATTCGTATTCTCTCATGCACACAATTATATGATTTCTAATTTTTTAATCCACTCCCACCTCTTAACTACAACTCTTTCTAAGTTCTCACTAAGGGATCTCTTGACAAATTTTTCATTAATTAGCTAATTTTTATTATTCAATTAAGTTTTCTTATTATAGTCTCCTATAATTAAATAATTATTTTAATTATTTAATTCCTTAACTAAGTCTTCTATAATTGAATAAATAATTTTTATTTTTTTTTATTCAGTTTGTAAATTCCATTTTCTACAAAAAAAATAAAAAATAAAAAATTAAAAATTAAAAAAATAAAATAAAAATAAAAATCTTTATTTTATTTATCATTATCCTTTCATGAGTGCAATTAAAGCGTTTCTAGTTTTCTAGTGCACTTCCACCTCTTAACTGTGACTCACATCGAGTTCTCTAATAATGCAACCAATTAACTATATCATATAATTGGTAACCTTCTTTAAATAAAATCTTCTCGTCGAATCTTGTCCATTGATTTTCAATTTGTTGCAAGTAATCTCAACCACTAATCAATGCTCGAAAAGCCTATAAATACATCCGTCATCTCACTATCTAGAGCAGGAATTTTGCCTATCAGAGCTATCACCCTGTGACTTTGTAACCAAGTATTTTTTAGTTATTTTCAAGCATATTGAGCCACCTACATACTTATTTTTTAAGCACTTCAAATGGAGCACAATTAGGTGAATTATATTGGGAAGGAATTGCATTGCTTATATTTGACTTTATCAATTGTACCCTTATAGCTTCATTGTTGATTTGGGTATATAAATCGTGTTTGATTCATATTTTTATTTCACTCATATTTATTTGATTTTATTCTCCAATTACACTACTTGTTCATGGTAGTTGACAAATTCAACAAGATGTGTGTTCTTGTGCCCTATAAAAAGGTCATCATTGGGAAAGAAGCAATGAACTCATTCCTTGGACAAATTTGAGTGCACTTGGGATACGAAAGAGGCATAATTTTAGATAGGGACACAAGGTTTCTCAATACATTTTATATTACATTATGGGAGAATATGGACATGAAGTTGAAGAGGTCTATATTATTCTATCCATGGAAAAATGAGAAAACAAAAGTACTCAATAGGACTTGGTGGAGCTTTTGAGGGGTTACAATTAGAGGCACCTGAAGACTTAGCATGAAAATATGGTATATATACAACACCTCTTACAATAGAGCAATCCACACTTCTACTAGTATGTCCCCATTTGAAACTTAATTTGGATATTTGCAACCTTAACCTTTGGATAATGCATATGGGTATAAAGGAGTGAGGGAGGGTCTAACCTAAGATGCCTTATGGAAAGAAATTTGTTGAGAATTTCAAGAAGATCCATATACAAGTACACAAGACACTAAGTATATCATTGGAAAAGTATAAGGCCATGTATGATTAACAATAAACAAAGAAGTCATTCAATGTGGGAGATAAAGTGTGGTTACAATTGAACAAGGAGATCCTATAGGTTCATGTTGATAAAATCAAGGCTCTACGATATGGTCCCTTTGAGATACTGAAAAATGTGGTATATAACACTTATAGACTTAGTCTACCCTTGTACATGTGCATTTAATTAGTTGTGAATGTAAAGAATCATACACTTTACGAGCCTTCCACATTAGATCAAAAAGAGGAATGGGTCATATATTTTGTAAAGGATTTAGCACCAAAAAAGCAAGAGATCGTGCAGATCATCATAGAAAAAAGAATTCATTAAAGGTGGGAAACAAAGTATGGTTACAATTGAACAAGGAGAGGTTACAGGGCCTTGGTAATAAAATCAAGGTTATATGACATGATCCCTTTGAGATACTAGAAAAGGTGGTAGATAACGCCTATAGACTCAGTTTACCCTTATACATGTGAATTTAATCAGTTGTGAATGTAAATAATATGAACTATATGATCCTTCCACGTTGGATGAGGAAGAAGAATGGGTCCTATATTTTGTACAGGATCTAGCACTAGAGAGTTAACAAAGGATACAATTTTATAAAGGTATTCTAGAACTACAAGATAGGGGAAGCATGAGCTTTGGTAATTTGAGTTGAAAGGATGGCTTCCAAGAAAGGAAAAATGGTACTAAAAGGACAAGGTAGAGGAAAATTTTCCTCACCTTATTTAGTAAAATATTTTGGGGACCGAAATCCTCCTAAAATTGGGAGGTATGATATGGATTGTATCATTATATTATTTTTAATCCATGTTGATGTTTTTAGAGTGGAAAAATTGGAGGAATCAACTCACTAGACCATTTTTATCAATGAGTCTCAGTTTGGAAAATTAGGGTCCAAAGCCTTCCAGAAGTAGTTTGTGGCATTAAATGGTATTTTTTGGGGTAAAATTTTCCACTTAAGCCCAAAGTCTTCAGAAGTAGTTTGTGGCATTAAATGGTATTTTTTTGGGGTAAAATTTTCCACTTAAGCATTGCATCCCCTTATTCTGCACTTAGACACCTTTCCAACGGTGCAAGAAAGACCTCAAATGGAGTTTGTTATATGAAAATGTTAAGCCACCGAGAAGTTGGCCTTCCGATTTTAACCACAATGATTTGAGAGGATGTAACATCAATGCCCAATATTCATGTAAAAGGGGCTATCCACGTGATCATGATGAATAAGACTTTAGAATATTGAATATTATAACTCTAGTTAAGATTTAAGGAGTCAAACTTAACCACTAGTTCACTATTGGGTTGTGTTATAATTAGGCCACTAGGAGGAAAATGGGTTCCATTCTATTACAGTGCATTTTGTTCCATAGATAAGCAAAGTAGCTAAGAGTGGATAAAGAGAGAGAGAGAGAGAGAGAGAGAATATATATGGATTGTGTTTTATAGCATCCCATAGGCTATAGATATCATTTTTTGTACTTTCACCCATTTCCATTCAGAGAAAAAGAGAGTGGAGTAGCCTCACCTTATAGTTGGGTTTTCTCCTGTAAGGGTATCCCATATCATATCTTGTGTTATTACGGTTTTGAGATTGTATTTTTTCTCTATTTCTTGCATTTTATATGTTTCATGCATGAAATGCTAACATGATAAATCCAAAAGTTTAAGGAAAATAACCCTAATGGTATAGACTTCAGACTTTAAGTATAATTTTGTGAGACTTGTTGTGAAAAATTGTGCATTGGAATGTCCACAACGATTTACAGTTCATAATCATAGACACAATAATTATAGGCATGATTTGTCCAATTTTT
>APFE030254041.1:153086-172171 GCA_000404065.3 Pinus taeda | reverse complement strand
GTTCCAACTATTGGAGGAACTAGTAGGAGGTCTAGCAGTGGGGTGCAACTTTAGTGTTCAACTAGTTAACTAATAATTCAGCCATAAGTAACTCATGCATGTGTGATCTTAGAGTTACCCAATTGAGATTGGAGTTCAACAACAATGTACTATCAGTTGTATAATCATCCAAATTTTACAGGTGGTGCATGCAGTCAAAGGAAGGTCTATGATGGATTGTGCAATTTCAATTGAGGAATTTCCCTAATTAATAGGGTCTAACTCCCAAGGAAACATCAAAAGGAAATAGGGACTTGGGCAAGCAAAAAATGGTTTAAGTATTGGCCAAGGCTTGTCTAGGAAGTTGTGAGACAGATAGAGATAGTGCAGAGGTTGCTCATGCTTGAGTAAAGCATTGTAATCTTCTCATATTTTCTAACTAATGCAATATACAGATAGCGGGGGTTTTTAGTTGTGGCTTTCCCCAGGAAATCATTGTGTAATGTGTTGATTTAATTCTTGTTGGAAATAATACTGAGAGGGGGGTGAATCAATATTATCAGATCATTTTTTTTTCCTTTTCATAATCAGATTTATATACGCTACTTAATAGAGGGGAACTAGCGTGTACACGCAACTGTCTTTAAGGCAACCAACATTTATACAGTAAACTTATGATTCAGTTAATTCATCATATGTTGATTTTGTAATCAGTGCATTAGTACATCATCAATCATCAAACAGTAACCATGTGCAGTATAAACATAATAAACCATCACACATAAGCAACACACATAAACTTCTTCTTCTAAATCTCCATTAAGGAAGGATAATTTTACATCCATTTGGTATACTTTGAATTTCTGAAAACTGGAAAGAGCAAGAAACATCCTTATGGCTTCATGTCTGGCAAGAGGTGCAGAAGTTTCTTCAAAATCTATACCTTCTTGTTGAGCATACCCTTTACAAACAAATCTGGCCTTGTTTCTAATGACTTCTCCATTTTCATTCAATTTGTTCTTGAATATTCATTTAGTTCCTATAATATTTTTATCATGAGGTCTAGGAACTAATTCCCAAGTCTCATTCTTTTCAATTTTCTCAATTTATTCATCCATGGCCTTGACCCAACATTCATCTTTGCATGCTTCATTTAGATTTTGAGGTTTGGTGGAGGATAGTAATGCTAGATAGCTTGAGGTCCCTGTAATAGTTCTTCTTGTCTATACACCAACCTCCTTTTCCCCTAAAATTTGAGTTTCTGAATGATTTTTCTGAACATACCTGGACGGAGTCTTTTCTTCTACCATTATATATTCTTCTGGTGCTTCATTGTTTTCTTCTTCAATATAATTTTGACTTGGTGTGGGAAAGTAATCCCCATCTTCCTCATTGTCATAATCTTCTGTTGATTTTATCTGTTTTGTATTTCTGCATGCTTCATCAACTACAACATCAATGCTTTCAACAATTTTCCCAAGTCTTTTATTATAACATTTATATCCTTTACTTCTGGAAGAATAACCAAGAAGAATATCTTATCTGCTCTAGGTTCAAACTTACCAAGTTTTTCATCAGTCCTTTTGATAAAACATTTGCTTCCAAAAACTTTAAAGTATTTTACAGTAGGAGTCTTACCATACCAAAGTTCATGTGGAGTTTGAGTGCTATTCACCCAAACATTTGCTTTGTTGAGAATAGTCACGGCAGCGAATGCAACTTCACCCCAGAAGGTTGCAGCAATTCCAAATTCATCTAGCATGGCTCGAGCCATTTATTGAACTGTTCTATTCATCCTTTCTAATACACCATTTTGCTGAGGTGTTCTTGCAGTGGAGAATTCCCTTTTTATTCCATGTTGTTCACAAAAGTCAAAGAATTCATTTGATATAAATTCCCCTCCTCGACTAGATCTGAGGCATTTGATTTTTCGATCTGATTCATTTTCAACCAAAGCTTTGAAGACTTGAAACTTTTCAAATGCTTCATCTTTATGCTTTAGAAGACCTATCCAACACATTCTGGAAAAATCATCAATGAACAAAATAAAGTATTCTTCTCCACAAGGTGACTTTTTCCTTGTTGGTCCACATAAATCAGTATGAATAAGTTCAAGAGGCTTACTAGCTGACCCTTCTTTTTCCATGAAGTGAACTCTAGTTTTCTTACCGATTTGACATAGTTTTCATATTGTATTTTATGGGATGCTGATATCTGGGAGATCACGAACAACCTTGAGTCTGCATGATTTTCTTATTTGAGAAAATCTTAGATGTCCCAATCTTCTATGCCACAACTAGTTTTCATCATTTTTTCTTAGATAGCACTGTTGTTGTCCTCCTTTGAGTATGTATAAGTTGTTTGGAGTTCTTGTACCTTTGATCACAGTCTCTCCTGAATCAAGCTCATGAATGACACATCCGTTTGATCGAAACACCACTTCATTTCCTTGATCACACATTTGACTGACACACAACAGGTTATGCTTTAAACCATCTACATACATAACATTTCCAGCTTTAATCTTTTCTTTCAAGAAAACCGAACCTTTACCTTTTATGACATCTGGTGTGTCATTTCCAAATGAGACATTCTTTTCCTTTTCTAAGGCATTATATGAGTGAATTTTCTCTGTGTCACCTGTCATGTGTTTGGAGCATCCACTGTCGATGTACCACTGATTTTATTGTCCTTTTGCATACAAGGCTATACCACATCTTTTTGTTTGATATTCTTTCCTACTCCATATCTTGGGATTTAATGGCATTTTCTCCTTTTGAGGTGTTTGCCGAAATTTGCTCCAGCATTTAGATTCTTCATGACCAATGTTGTTACAGATTAAGCATTCTATTTCATTTTCAAGAGGAGAATAATATTATAGGAACTTCTCTTGATCCCTGTTACATTCCTTTGATTTTGTGCTTCTCTAGTCATGATGGTTTTGTAAGCAACTCATTAAGCAGCTTTGTGCCCAAAATTATGACATGAAAAACATTGCCCATTAAAGAAGTTTCTGCAACTATCGAATCTATTTACATGTTGATTGTAGTTTTTATTGATATTCATCTTTGGAGAAAACTGAGTATGGTTTTCCTGAGGTTGGTTGTGGCTTCTATTGATATTCATCCTTGGAGAAAATTGAGTATGATTTACCTGGTGATTAGCTTTATGCCTTTGTTGACGATTGTCATACGGTTCACTGGTCTTTGCTGCATCAAGATAGCTTTTGGTGGAGGTTGATGACTTCTGTGATTGAGATGCTTCTTCAGTATATTTAAGACCTGTCTTTATCAAAGGAGAATGCTAAACTTTGATAATTTCATTTAAAGTTTCTGATCCTTTAGCAAATCTAATATTAAGAGATTTTGTTTTCTCAAGATCTTTTCTTAGACCCACAATTGCACATTCTAGTTTTTCATTGTGTTTTTCTTTTTCAGCAATTTGGTATGTTAAGGTATCTATGATCACATTCTTTTCTTCTAAACAGATTTTGAGTTTAGATATTTCTTCATGAAAGTTTTCAACTTCTAAAGCTTCCTAAAAATCATCATTGTCATAATCCATGAGAATTCTATAATCATCACTATTAGATAAACCATCATTATCCTCTTCTAAACTATCCCAAAAATCATCGCTATCATAAGCCATGAGAAGTCTATAATCTTGTCCAGTTTCATCTTCATCACTATTAGATAAACCATCGCTATCTTCATGAGTATAGTAACTTCTTCTATTCACAACTTGTTTCCTATTCCCTTTTGCATATTCCTTTCCTTTTTCATATTTATCTTTATTAGGACATTTGGTAGCTCAATGACCAACTCTACCACAAGCAAAGCATTTGAAAGGTAGCTTACCTTTGAACCTTCTAGAACCCCGTTGAAGCTTCTTGACAAAATTTACCTCATCATCTTCTTCTTAAATGTGTCCTGATTCATTTTGTTCTTCCTTTTCTTTTCCTTTTCCTGAAGCTTTAAATGCGACTTCTCACATATCTGATGGACCTCCTTTTCTCATCTCAAAATAAGTTAGGATTCCATGAAGTTGTGTCATAGTGATATTTGTAGATCCTATTTTTCTTCTATGGCAGACACTTTTGATTCAAATTTAGCAGACAAGGATTTCAAATTTTCTCAACTAAGGTAACTTCCTTTATTTCTTCACCCAGATTCTTCATACAATTAACAACCTCATCTATACATAACAAGTAACTTGCTATACTCTCATCACTATGCATCTTAAGAGTTTCATATTGAATTCTAAGAGTTTGAATCTTAGCACATTTTACCTGAGAGTATCCTTCGTAGCTCTGAACGATTTTGTCCCATATCTCTTTGGCTAATTTGAGTTGCATGACTTTGACAAACTCTGGTTGTGACAAACTTCCTAATAAAGTATTGGCAGCTTTGGCATTGGTTTCATATTGCTTTTTACCTGCTGTGTCTATAGGAATTTTTGTTGGAAAATTATATCCTCCTTCCACAATTTCCCAGACATTTATTCCAAGAGATTGTAGATAGGTTATGGTTCTTATTTTCCAATAAACAAAGCTGCTCCCATCAAAGATTGGCAGTCTGATGGATCCCATGCTTTCGTGATTATTCATCTTGATGGATCTTCCTTCAAGCGATCAAGCTTCTTATGAAGGACCTGCTTTGATACCAATTGTTGGAAATAATATTAAGAGGGGGGGTGATTCGGTATTATCAAATCAAGGATTTTTCTTTTTCATAATCATATTTATATACGCTACTTCATACAGGGGAAGTAGCGTGTACACGCAACTGTCTTTAAGGCAACCAACATTTATGCAGTAAACTTATGATTTAGTTAATTTATCATATGTTGATTTTTTAATCAGTGCATCAGTAATTTATCAATCATTAAACATTAACCATGTGTTGTATAAACATAATAAACCATCACACATAAGCAACACACATGAACACCAAGATTTAAGGGGGAAACCCAATGTGAGTGAAAACCACATGTTGTTGTCATCTCTGTCTTCCTTTAATAATAGGAAAATATGTTTACAATCTTGTACTAGTGCAGACTCATACCAGTACACAGGCTTCTACCTGCAAAAGGTTACAACCTTCTCTCATTCTCCAGCTTCTACTGGAAGGGAGCTACAACCCCCTAGCTCTTGTACTAGCCAATATGTTTACTAGTACATAGGTGCTAGCCTACAAAAAACTCCACTCTTCGACTAGGGACCACGTTTCATGAAGTTTCAGACTAGATGCTCCTAGCACATATCAAAACATATGAAGACCTTGACTCATCAATAACCCATCAAAAATTTAGAAATTCAAACTTCATCAATCAACATGTAGTTAATCTGAAACAATCAGATCACTGTCATCAGAACACTGTTTTGAACCAAGAAACCTAGATCAACATTCAGAACCAACTGAAACCTCAAAAATTCATGTGTCAGACTGTATATGCTACTTCAATGAAGAAAACTTGTGTGTATACACTACTTCCTTTAGCCAAACCTACGTATACCTCTAAAGATTCTAAATCATAAAATCTCTAAATCACAAATTGTACCAACCAGTAGTATACTAAACATCTACTGTCAACTTACAGAACTTTACACAGGCAACTTCTCACTTATACGATCAATCAAATATCAACCTCCTTATGCATTCAGATTTACATTCATATCTAAGAAGACTTCATTAGCAGACAGTAGCAAAATAGCAGTAGCAATAAATCAGCAATACTGATCTGATAGATTAGTCATCTCTGAACATCAAGCCTTTATTTTGTATATGCTACTTGAAAGAACGGAACATGTGTGTATACACTCTTTGGCCTAGACAAACCTGCATACAGATCTGCAAATATTGACTCAGAACTTTGCTTCAATTCCAGACTTCAGACAAACCTAGATCATGATAGATAACAAATAAAACATGTGCAAAACATCAGATCTAGCCTCAACCAATATCAAATTATTCAAGAATAAGTCACCTCAGGTCTCATGATCCTAATCCAATATTGAACTCAAGGTGCACATAAATATTTCAGATCTAGTCCGAAAAATAACCCTGCAACATAAAATATACTTTAGATAGAAGTATTCCTTAGAATCTTATTCACTTGCACACCTAGCCTTATGATCCTCTCTTCTTTATATAGTTTTTGGCCTTTCTCAATACCATGGACCGAATCCACTTAGGACCAATACCTTGGATCAAATACCATGAACCGAATACCTCAAACTAAATATCTAGGGTCAATATCATGGTCCAAAGATACCTTGGACCAAATACCTCAAACCAAAACCATGGTTTTCAACATGCACGCGCTTTGCCTTTTGTGGGAGTGCGTGTGTACGATATACGCTATTTCTGTTCCGAGTACCTTCGTGTATACGCTGCTTGGACTAAGTGAACCTACATGTATCTCTTAAACTACTCTTACATCATCTTCTTCCTTCAACTTCTTTTTTCTGATCAATAGACCTTAGTTCCATCTTCCTGGTCCTCTGTACCATTTCCCTATTGCCTCTGAATATTCATGTTAGCCTCTTATCAAAACTGAGTTGACCTGTAGAGTTTCCATCAAGGAAAATACTTGTATCATAATGCCAACAATTATTTCTCTTGAATTCTTCATTATTTCTCAATCAATTAATTGTTTCTAATTATTAGTAGAGTAGATTCAAGTATTTTTTTTTAGCATATTACATAAGCAGATTGAATCTACAAGGAAATTTTACAGAGGGAAACCTTAATAGACCTAGACAAAAGAAAAGGCCACTTGATTGTTATATGGAGACACAAAATGAAAAATCAACTCAGACACCAACTATTAATGGGAATACATCTATCATATGTTCAAAGAAGGAACATATTCAAAATTTCCATTGCAACCAAGAACAAAAAATTCAAAGAGTTGCAGATAGGTGGGCTTTAATTCCTTGTGTCAATCTCATCTTATAGTTGATCAATCACATAGATTTGAGAACAACCTAATCATAATGAAGGTGGAAATGTAATTATATCCTTTCATCCCTCAAGCTTTGATTATCCTACAAGTTCCTAGATTTGAGGTCAGCCTAACCAATGCATGGGTTCTGCAATTCACTCATAATTATCATCAATTCCTATTAGGTTGGTGGAATATTGTAAAAAGCCTTCAGGTCATTATAAGTAGTTCAACATTGTTATAGCATCATTCAACACTCTTGTAGACTTGATGCTCTTATTTGATCTTGGACAGTCCCTTTATCCTTGTAGACTTAAATTTATGTTAAAAAAGTATATTTTAAATTCCATATGTGAATTTTCCCACAAAAAAATGCGTACATACACTAGTCCCATAACATTATACTCACGTATACATTTTTAAATTTGAAAAAGAAAAATGTTATTTTTCAAGCGGGGTTTATGGGTTTTTACCGAAAGCCTGCCTACAGGATCCCGTGGCCTAACTGAAAAAAATAATTTGAGGTGGTATATATACACCCCTTGGGTAGGCCTAATGAATAAGAAAAAGAGAGATATCAACATTATACTCTATTTCCCCCATATCAAGTTTTTTTTCCCATGCCTCGTGCACTCCTAATGTCTAGGAAACCCTGGTTTCCTTTGCAAAGATACTCATTCCCTTTATATAACATCTTCTTGCATCTATTAGAGAGATTTTCTTCGTGGATCAGCCTAGATAGATCCACAGGAAGGCTTCATCAATGCCTTTGGCCTGTATCAAATTGTATCTATCATGTTCTTATTGTTTTTCATCAATAAAGAAACTCATGCCTTGTTCCTGATATATGTTGTCATCTAATGAATGATAGTCTAAATGGCTATTTATGATGATCTAACATATTATTATGCATGTAATTTAAATTATATATTCTATCTATGCTTATGTCACTGATTCGCAGGTATGCATATTCTGGAGGAAGCAGAGGGTTTAGATCCTATGGGAAAATCTTCAAACATAGGACCCCCAGGTAAATTCTTAATTCCAACTTTAATAATTCAAATTCTTGGCATGCTAGATTGAGTGTTCTTTGTTGATTGATATATTCCGCTCTGTTGAGGCTTTCAACCCTAGCCTTAGGTATTATTTCCTACCAACGGAATTGGTGACTCTGTTGGGGAATATCATTAAGTATTTCTTAGAAAGGTTGTGTTCTTTGATATGGGTTTAGTTTGTTTTTACTTGGTTTTTTTAGCCTTATAAAGTCTTGAGTAATTTGGTATTTCAACCTGAGCTTTCAGACTTGGTCTTTCTTTTTATTTTTACTCATTTTTCTTTTTATACGCACTTTCTATTATAAGCAGTCACATAGATACACAGTTTCTTCCAAAGAAACTCGCGTATATGCTAGTTTCTTCACACACAGTCATGTCTATACATTGAAATGTGTCTGAATAGTCACGTACATATCTAAAAAATGATTTTTTTTAATTTCTTTAATTTTTTGAGGCTTTGACCAAGTTTCTTTAAGCTTTTTCTATCTTTGTGAGGTCAATAATCACCTTGGTAACTGCTTTTGTTGATGTCTTTCCTATTGTTGGAGAAATGCGTATGTCAACCTAGGGTTTTCATTTTTTGAAGCTTTTTGTATTTGGATTTGGGTTCCAAATATTCTTTGTGAAGTATCTGGTTGTTATGTGGCTCTGGAAAAAATCTTCATTTCTATTGAAGTATTTAATAACCTAACCTTGGATTTTCTTCCCTTGTGAACCAAAATTTGGCTCTTATCGCTTTCTCTTTCTTATTTTTTGAAAAGGGTTTGTGATTCTTTGGTGAATGTGAGATTTAAGTTCTCTAAGGGCTTTCTGATTCTCTAATTTTCTTGCATCTTTTTGGCCAAATTCTTGAAGTGGTAAGTCATTGGTTTGCACTAGTTTTTAAGTCTTTATGATCACATTTGTGACTAGGTGGACTTGAGTGTTCTTCATACTTTTGGCTTTGAGATCTTTTATTTGCTTCCCTTTCTTAATTTTTAGTTTTCGATATTCTTAAAAGAAAAATAAATTCATTTTCTTATTGCTTTCTTTTCTTTTTGTCTCTTAGTTTTGTAGTCTTTTAGGTATTGGAAAATGTGCAAGTTGTTGTGATAAGGTCAATTTTTTTTTTCTCTTTTGGAAGTGTTTTTAGCTTTGATACTTGCTTCTCTTTGTTGTTTCGATTTGCCTATCTTATTGGTAACATTTTCTTACCTTTAGAATTATCTTTGAATATTGAATTTACATACTAGAGTGCATTAGGATGCATTTAGATATCATTTAGTTATTTTTGTTAGATTTTGAATTTGTGAGTGCCAAATTAGAAAAGAAAAGAAAAGAAATCATTTATTAAGTTTCTCGTAGAGCCTTTGTAGAAGTCTCTTTTCATTGAAGAGAAAGAATAGTTTCATTTTCATGTAGACTGGGTTTTTCTTATTTATTTTGCATCATAACACCATCAGTAGCACTTATGTGTCCCTCATCCTAAATAACAGACAAATAAAATGAATGCTAAAATTAAAATAAAATATATTATTTCTTTTTGTCATAGAAACATAAACTAATATATGGAATTTTAGGGCCTTGGAATAGGTGTTTCAAGAGTAAACTCTCCAAGGCCACTTAAACTAAATAGTATAGAAGTTGATTAACGAGTGGAAATCCATGTCATTAAGTTATCTAGGAAGGCTCCTCTACCATTGGAGTCGAGCATGAGGACTTGTGAATATAAATAAAGAGAGATACCCCCTCTCTTGTTGGATCATGTGCCTATGACTATTCCCCTCAGCTTCTAATTATGAGTTGGTGACCTCAGTTTCCTTTCCTAGGCACCAAACAGGTGACTTCGGTGGGGAATGCTTATGGTACCTGAGGCAGATGGTGCATCACTTTCATAGTAATTACGTAGGGTGCCGTCATGAATCCTAGGCACTTGCACCAGTAATCGATATTGTTTGGAGATCAACGTAACTACTTCTGATACCTTCACTAGTAGGCTTGGGCCTTATCATCCCAACTTACCTTCACCATGTCCTTTTCTTCATTTTCTTGTATTTTGGTGTTTGGTCCTAATCAACAAGAGCGGAAATACTTGGAATTTGTTTTCCTTTTTGTATCTTTAGGAATTTTTTAGAGAG
This sequence comes from Pinus taeda, assembly GCA_000404065.3. Lineage (NCBI taxonomy): Eukaryota > Viridiplantae > Streptophyta > Pinopsida > Pinales > Pinaceae > Pinus > Pinus taeda. The sequence goes on along the minus strand of APFE030254041.1, from coordinate 162,075 downwards.
TGATTGGTGCTCCTATCTCTCCTTAGATGATTTAGGTCTTTAATTTTTCTTTATCTATAAAGTTGGTTGATCGACTTGTTCGTCGATCTAGAAGGCTTTGTGGGATTTCACCTACAAGTATTGATCCTTCACTAAGAAGGCATGGGGTTAATTTTATTGTTTATTTTGAACAAGTGTAGGCTAACACAATGGAGACAAATATTTCACCCAGAGTTCTCATTTTAGAGGGAGGAACTAGTCCAATCCATAGTTCGAGTGGAAATGCTTTGGTCCTTTCTATAGTATTATTCCATTCGAAAGACCAAGTAGAATTTGAAGATGTTCAAGAAATTAGAATCCTCTAGGACTCCTATAGATCCTCTTCCTTTTGTCCTTCCTTATGATGTGTCATATGTGGGTACCTTGATTCATAGACTTAGTATCTCCCTTCACTCTCCTTCTTTCTTCATGGTCAATGTTAGTAGTACTAGTCTAGTTGTTGATACATCTAGTGTGCATAGTCCTTGTTCAGATATAGAAGGAGGTATTGTTTCTATCCCTACCATTGCACCTAGCACGATAGTTTTTTTCTCTACCTCCATTCCAAGTTCAAAAGGTGGAATCCAACCTTCTTCTAGTTATTTTCGCTTTGGAATTCCATCTAGTGGGATTCCCTCAGTTTCATCAACTTTACCTTTTACTAATTCGGTATTTATGACTTTGATGGCTAGTATTTTTGCATCTTTACAAGGTTTCGTATTTCTAAGTGGACATGTTCCTCCTTCTAATCCATCATTGAATATAGGATCAATGCCTTTCTCTAGCTATGCTCAAAATGTTAATCCTTCTCAAATTCAAGGGAGCTAGGCTTGGTATATCCTTCTGTTAGTGGTTTTGGGTCTGCGAATCTTTCTCAATTATTTGGTTAACAGGGAAGTATGCCCTTCCCTACTTGTAGTATGTAACTGGTTGTTTCTCCTTTCGCTGGTGCTTGGAACCCTTACCAAGGTCTCTCCCCTTCATATAATGTTCCACTTGGAGGAAATTTTCCTGTGGCTAATAATCCAATATTTGGGGTATCATACCCTCTATATACCCCTAGAAAACAAGTTTTTCCTTATAGTTCAACTTCTTCTACAAATAATACTTGGCAACGTGGTGCCTCTCAAAATCTAGGATATTATTTTCCAAACTTTGGGAATTCCACTCATGGAACTTGGAATTCAACAATCTTGTTAGATTAGAAGCTCAGTGATAAAATCCAACCATGGTACTAGATTCCTCTTTTCGAGAGGACTAATTTTGACTATTGAAGCACTCAATTTGGATAAGGGAAAGTGTACTTTTAAATTAAAATCCCACATGTGCATATTTGATAAGGTCGACCCTAAAGCAAATTGGACAGCTTTGGAAGGCTATAAATATAATTGACCTCAACATCATTTGGACATCATCATGAGACATTCTTCTATTCTCTTTCTTGTTTTTGGCTCGCACAAGTCTGAGGCACGTCTGCGAAGAATTATTTTGCACAAAGAAGAAATTGTAGGATTTTAAGGTCACATTTATGTTTTAGGGTTTTGGGCCTCAGTCACAGGCATAACACATAGAGATCTTAACTACAAACGCTCACTGTCTGGCTCATCCGTGCGGCTGAAGCTTTTTAGTCGCGCGCATAACACATCCTCCATGCAACTGACATCTAGGGTTTCTGAGTCATAGTCACAGGCTTTCCAAAGGTTGATTTTGACTGTAGTAGTTGGCTTACAGGCTCAAGGGAGTGACTGGATCCTCTCAATTTCTTGCATACCTCTTCCTCCATGCCACAGGGGCTTCACTAAAAAAGAAATACCATATCACGTGCATTCATATTGGGGCATAACAAATGAGGAAAAAATGAAATAATATATTGAGCATATAATAGGGGGGTAAATGGTTTTTATATATTGTATAGAAATATGTCTATTATAAGGTATTATTTATACAATACATTTTTCAGATGGAGTCAAAAATAAGTGAGTTGTAGAAATAAAGGTTCAAGAGTATTGTAGGAGTATCAAGAGTGGGAGGGAGAAAGAAAAAACTATGGTAATATTAGGTCCATAGTAGCCTAATATTCAAACCTATGGCCCTAGTATTAACATGAAATTCATGGTAATGTTAAATTCTTAAATTAATAGTGACATTCTCCTTTATCTTTCATTTTCATCCTTTTACTTAATTTGTTAACGTTACCATGAAATGACACAGGATGTTTTGAGAGTGGTTCCAACCTCATTAGATTTCATATGGAGAAAGTAGAAAGCAGACTTATTAGTTTTTTAGGATTTCAAGATTGGGGGGATTATAATGTTTCCATTTGATTTTGTCATGTACTAGGGTATGGAATTCATATTTAATCATGATCCAAAATGGATCTTGGATAAACCTCTAAGTCTAAAAGACTTAATATAAGAGGTAAAATGTGCTAAATGACGCAAAACCTTTGTAAATCTGGGTTAGATGAAAGTAAAAGGATACTCTTGGGAATAGTCTCATTGCATAGATTTCTTCATTTTAAATCTAACACAATTTGAATGGGCTAAAATGGACTTCGGATGAAGAAGTTATTGTAAAAAGAAGATTGCACATTATCCTTAGAAAAGGAGGCAATTTCTTTTAAATGGAACTTAAGGGAAAATGTGTTTTTAAACATAAAATCCCTTAGAGTTCATTGCATTGCATTCCTTCATCGCATCGCAAATATATATAATATATATATATTATATATATATATATATATATATATATATAAAGGGAACATTTCATATCGCATCGCAATACATCCAAAGGGAAGGACTTAACCAAAGGCATAAAGGTTTTGTGATAAGCGATCAACGATTGCACGTGGACCGTTGGATCGAGTGCCCAGATCAACGGTCAAGATATGATCGCTGATTGGTGATCGAAGAAGGTTGAGGACCATGACCTGTGGCATTGCGACTTGCGACCATGTGATTGTGCGAGATGCGATAATGTCGATCGACAAACAGTGAATCGCATCGCAAACAATACAAAGGTCAATGCACATGTGACCGCTGATAAGCGATATTGTGATATGTCGATGTTTCGATGGGTCGATTGGTGATATCGGTGATCGGCAAACCCCCGATACCAGGGCCAATGCACATTGCGATATGCAACTTGCGATATACCGATAAAAGGCGGACCCAATTGGAATTATGGACGCGATTTCATAAATTTTGAAATTTGGAATTACGAGATTTCTATGTATTTCCCATGTATTGGGTTTTTTTGGCCTATGCCATGTGATAGCGATATGAAATAAAGCACGGACCCAAAAGGGATTATAGATGTGACTATATATCATTTGAAATCCATTTTATGTGGATTTTCTATGTATTCTATGTATTAGGTTTTTTGCTCATACGCCTATGTAATTGCGATTTGCGATAGAATGGTGGACCCGATGGGTTTATAGATGTGGTTGCATTCCAATTGAAGTCTGATTTTTGCACTCGATAGTGTATTTATGTGTATATTCTCTGTGTATTGGAAATTTGGTTATTTCACAGATTTTGTTCTGTTTTTAGGAATTTGCCCGAAGAAAGGTCGCCTATGTATTTTCTTTGTAATGGATCCCATTCTCCTTGCCACGTTGTAAGCGAGAATTTGTAACAATGATGCAGGAATTCGTTATACACAAAGAGCCACAGATCCAGATGGCTAAGCACAGACCCACAGAACCAGAGAGCCAGAGGGCCAGACACAGAGCCACAAGGAGCAGAGGAAACACAAAGGTAGAGGAATGATTACACAGAGAGAAACAAAGGGAATCCGCAGAGTCAGAGGATTCCTCACAAAAGCCAAAGAGCATGATTGACAGAAGAAGCTGGGAATCGCTTGGAGATCGCTTGGAGGTCAAGCGAAACCAAAAGCTCAGGAGAGTTTTCCCTTCGTAGAGTTGACAAAGCTGAGAGCCACAAGGACGTAGAGCCACAGAGCTCGAGGAAGCTAGAGAAGCCACTAGAGGTTGGGGCGATGGAAAAGGGGTGATTCCTCAGGAGCTGAGTGCAATAGAGTTGCAGATCCGGAGAGCTTGAGCGCGGTAGAGTTGCAAAGCTAGAGAGCCGCAAAGCCAGAGAGCTCAAAGCAGAATTCTAAGAGCCATGATGTTGTAGTGAAGTTGCAAAACAACAAAGAGATCAAATGATCAAGTTGTTGCTGGTGTCTAAAGCGCGTTGAAGATAGAAGGAGTTCCAGAGACAGTTAAGAGAATTCCGAGGGAGTCAGAGAAGATAGAAGCTCAAGAAGCTCAGAGCACTGACTGAAGAAGTCAAGTCCAGAGAAGCCTAGATCTGTCTACAGCTAAAGGACAGCTAGCAGGATAAGATGATATTCTAAACCCATAGGTTTAGTTGTAAACCAATGGAGTTGAGTGTGGAGCCTGTAAAATAATTCAGCCATAATCCCAAAGAGCCTAGTCGAGTTGACTAGAGCTCAAGGAGACGTAGCCCAAGATATCAGGGTGAACTCCATATTATATTGTTGTCTTATGTGTTTGCTTATTTGCTACCTCATTTACTGTTATATGCATTTCATATTATTTTAAGCAAATGAACATAAGCACTTGAACAGTCTAAAGGCAAACAAAGATATACACCTATTTCAAGCACTTTTAATTCCGCAAATTGTCAAGCATAAGAATAAATCTTGGGAATATTTAAGCTTTGGAGTGGGAGAGGTTCTTGTAAGCTAACAAGAAGCCTTTAGTGCCCCATTTCAGATCAAATCAAGAGAACCAAACCCTCTATGTACCATGATGTTAGTGAAATACGTTGTCAAACCCCTTTATCATGACCCTACTAAAAATGTACCTGTCACTCCAATAAAATCTTGACTTGACAGGTTATGTTTCTTCTATCTTATGTTAATGCTTAGAGGGTGATATTAATGATAAAGATGCTAAGATAGGAAATGATTTTTATGACATGTAGGTATTTGTTGAAACGTGACTTTTTTGGATGCTAGAGGCCATCTAGAGCCTATTTGTTGATGTATTTTTGGTTAAGAGATGGATTGTACTCGATGTTATTTTGGTTACGTGCACCCTTACATGCTATATAAATGAGAACTTGTAATTTGTGGACCTTTAGTTAATGAAGATTATAACTAATAGATGAATTATGTTATATCGTTTAATCCATATTTTATGTTTTTTATCACAAATTCATCATTCTACAAGCTTTTGTTGACATATATGCATCAAAAAATATAAAAATATATATTATATAAAATTCACTCCCAAAATCACTCCCAACCTAGGAGCTTTTGAAAATGTCACTCCTCGCTCCTGTTTCCACTCCCACTTCCCACTTTTACTCTCGCTTCTCGCTTTTGCTTCCGCTCCTAAGAAGACTTGCTCCAAAACAAACATGCATCACATTACTAATACCTCTATGATCTATGTCTAATGTGTGTGTTAATATTTTTTACATGTTGCTAAGCTAGTGATCCTCATATGGCACCTTCACCCTTTCCTCACATTAGTGATGAACAAATTGAATGAAATTGAAGGAGATAGTGGTACCGACTATTGCTTGGTAGAGGGCACATGCATGCCATACGATATAGTGAAATAAAATATTGTTTGGAAGAGGGTACATGCATGCTAAGGGCACGCATGTCACATGTTCAATTAATTCAAGTTTAGATGTTGTTTCAAATTTAGAAATTTCAGTTTTGGATAGAGTTTTTTATTATTAGAGATTTTATTTTGTTATTTTTAGCATGCATGATCTATTCTTACTAAGATTGTGCAGATCCTTAGTCAATTAGAATACTTATGCTTTAGAAATTACCATCTTAGGTAGAGGAAACATATCTCAAGGAAGGGATGCATGCTTGCATGCTCCACTTCATCTTTTGATGGAGACACACTTACTTGGCACTCTTACCATGCAACTATGGTGCACTAGGTGATTAGGTTAGGGCCATGATTTGAAAAATTCCAACAAGATAAGACTTTGCATGTGTCCATATTAATTATACTTTCTCTCCTCTTCCTATTATATAAGCGAGATGAAAGGTGAGTCATTGTGTTAGTTATCGAGGTCTTATTTTGAATTGTTGTAGTGTATCTTTTTCAGTATTCAATAGCAGATAGATGCAATTGAGAGTTAAAATTTATGTATTTTACATTCAAAATTTCCATAGTATGTATTTATAAATCAACCAACTTATATTTGCCTCCTTTGTATTGAAACTTTCAAGTTTTCAACTACCTAGTATTTGGGTTATTATTTCTAGGTGCAAAAGCTTACCATTGTTAATGAAAATAAAGGGATATAAATATAAAGGGGTATAAAAATGTTAATGAAAAAAAGAGATACCTACAATATCTAGTGAAAGTAGGGGCTTTCTAAATTGGGAAGGTGTATTGGGTTCGTATTGGTAGGGGGTTAAATAAAGTGATGTTTAGAGGTATTTTCCAATATGTAGTCAAATTAAGGGTATTGTTTAGTATTCCATGGACGCATGTGCTATCTTAAAGGTTTATTGAGTGAAGCCTCCATGCTACATGTGACTATGACCTAAAGGTTTAAATTTCAATTGTCTGAAGTTTTCGCTCATTGACAACAGTGTTCGGCAATTGACCGTAGACAGTGGCAGTTCATTATAGGTGTCAGAATCAGGGTTTTGAGTGTGAGCATGGTTGGGTTCATCTCATGGATATTGTTTAGTTGATTTTTGTTGGATATTTGTATGGATGATGGTATGGGTAATTGTAATCTTTTTTGTTGAATCATTCAATGACAATCTAATCAGAAGAAGAATTTGAAAGGGTTTTTCCCTAGTCTCCGACCAATCCTGGTGTATCTATGTGTGAATGTTTTTCTTCTATTGTTCCTTTATGTTCTATTGCATTGATGATGATTATATTGTTCCTTCTACATAGTTGCGTATGTTGTTGAAAATCTATGTAAATATGAATAATGTTATGATGTTATGGGGTGAATTTAATGTGTAAATGAATAAATGCAATTATCAAAGCAAAGAACAATATAGCCCTAAGAAAAATTAACAAGTTTCACCGCACTTACCATTCTTGGAAACTCTCAATTTGCAAAATCTTTCAAAATTAACTAATGATAAGATCCATTACAACCCGATTTAGCCCCCAGTGCCTATCAAAATTCCATCAGACATACCAAAGTTTGAAGGGAATTCTAGTGAAGATCAAGAAAACCATGTAACCACTTTCCATATATGGTGCTCATCGAACTCCTTGATTGAAGATTCAATTAGGTTGAGACTCTTTTAGTGAACCTTAATCGGAAATGCAGAAAAATGGTATGTAGAATTAAAGGGTTGGTTGTTTTCTATGTTTGGTTAGTTGGCTCCAATGTTGCTTAACCACTTCCAGTTGCCTATCCGTAATGATGTCAGAATTGAAATTATGGTCAATTTTCAGCAGGAAAAGGCAACCCATATTTTTTACCACATTCAAGAGTGCTGCAAAATGAAGAGATTGATCAAATATTACATCCCTGATGAATTTGTACTTGAGTGGTTTTTGAAATATTTATAGCCTGAAATATCTAAGGATGTGTCACTTTCTGGAGTGTTCACAGAAGAACAGGTTATCTTTAGATCCCAATAGTTAGATCTTATTTACTCTTAGTCTGTAATCCTCTAGAAGATATTGCTTAATCCTCCTAGATCTAAAATTGATCTCGATAAACCGAATCTCTACCACCATGCTTGCAGAGTTGTAGGATCGCTTGATACCAATAAGACTAGTTTGTTAGTAAACCAATTATAGTAGTTGTCATTACAATCTACTTCTACGACACAAACTACGTCATATGTGTCTCCTCCTTCTCAACCTTTAGTGGTTAATTTCATGCAATCCTTGAAATCGAAAGGAAATCAATAATCTGAAGGTAAGAAGAAAGGATGTGGGAAAAACAAAGATAAGGGATGGAAGCGGAATGAAAATAAACCTAGTGAGTACACTAGTGAAGGCAAGGAGGAGTCCAAAACAAAATTTAAATTCGTGTGCAAGCCATGTAGTGGGGATCATCCTACTCATATTTTCCCCAAGATTCAAGATGCTTAGTGCTTGTTAGCCCAACAAGGTTCTTCTAGTTCCAAGGTTGTGCTTACTAACCCTTTTCCCCAAGGGCAGAAATTACTTGCAAGCGTGAATGCTAATACTAGAACCCCTACTGGGAGAAACCAAGAAGGGGAATCTACATTGAATGTGTATATGGTTAAGACCCATGTTTACATTTCAACAAGAGCACATGATTATGGAGAGCTTGAATCTTCTAAGACTAAAACTAATTCTAATACTCAAGATCCTTTTCGTATAGAGAGGCCCGCAGTTGAACCTATACCCCGGATGTTGAACACATCCTCAAATGGCCGACTTATAGTCCAAATGCTAGTGTTACTCAAAACTATTCCATTGTGTAGATTTAGCTCAGAGCCCCTGTTTTAAGTCGATGTTTGAGGTACTCCATTCGTGTCCTTCACAAATTAGTGTATTTCTCACTGCGATTGTGTTATGAAACCAGCTCAAAAAAGATAGAAAAGATAGATCAACGCCTTAGAATTAAGCCTCTTCGAGGGGGCAACCTCCTTTACATTACATAAATGAACAATTCTTGGATGATTAAAATGAAAAAACCTCCTTTCTATATATAGGAGTCTAAGGAGTCACAATATAACCAGCCGACCTAACAATAATAATATAAAGCCACAAAAAGAACAATAGAGGGATTCTATGGGGCACAACAATAACAATATGGGGGCAATAGGGGCACAACAATATTAATAAGGGTATAACTACAATAGTAATGGGGTAATCACTAGTATTATAGGGACCCAACATGCCCCTCGCCTTCAAAAAAAGTGTTGTCCTCAATGCTTGAGTAGTTCTCGATACTTCTGCATAAAATTCTCATCCTCCCATGTGGAATCTTTAGCGGATAAGTTCTTCCAC
>APFE030254041.1:130897-148915 GCA_000404065.3 Pinus taeda | reverse complement strand
ACTAGGCGTTTGCATTTTCTTTCCTCGGGGCATCAGTTACCGATAATAATGCTCTATTATGCCCTTTGAATTCCTTCAAAATAAATTTTCAAACCAAGCTTAAACAAAAATTTAAGAAAATCTACACACCTTTTTTCACTTTGTAGGAGCCTGATATTTCCTCTGATATATCTCTATATTTTTCGATCATCTAGTTCTGAATTTGTGATCTATAGTAGTCCTTTGCATCCTCTTTCCAATGCCACAAGTCTGACCCAAATTGGTTTCTCCAAGGAAGAGTTATGTGAAATCTTCCACAGTGACTTGATTATAGACTAATTCAATAGAGCGAACTTGTACGACATGCCGCAAGTCACTGTTTCGACCTTTGGATCTGAAAAATGCATACAAGAAACTACAATCTGTCCTCTTTCTGCACCTTCTTACGAAATTTCAATCCGATCCCTAGAGAGAAAGTTATGACGATTTTCCCCAGGTCACCTGTTTGGAATGTAATTCAGGAGTCTGCAAGAAGACCAACTTCCTCAGATCATATCTCCGCAAATATCGCGTGAAAAGCTCTGAAATTCGGACCCAAGGTTCAGCGCGATTTCTTCTCAAATGGGTTGTTTTTGCAACTTTTGAAACGTCACAGAAAAAAAGTTATAGCGAAAATGCCACGATGACCTGTTTGGAGCAGCGAAACCCTAGAATCCAAAGCTCTGATACGAAATGTTATAAAACCAGCTCAAAAAAGATAGAAAAGATAGATCAACACCTTAGAATTCAGCCTCTTCGAGGGGGCAACCTCCTTTACATTACATAAATGAACAATTCTTGGATGATACAAATGACAAAACCTCCTTTCTATTATAGGAGTCTAAGGAGTCACAATATAACCCAGCCGACCTAATAATAATAATATAAAGCCACAAAAATAACAATAAAGGGATTCTATGGGGCACAGTAATAACAATATGGGGGAAATAGGGGCACAACAATATTAATAAGGGGTATAACTACAATAGTAATGGGGTAATCACTAGTATTATAGGGACCCAACAGATTGGAGCAGTAGACCTAAAAAATTATCTAGTGATTACATTTGATATGTCAAAATGTTAAAAAGAAACTCCCTCGTCACATGGATTTCCAAATTAAATCTACATATCATAGGAATAATATCTTTCGTACAATATTTGATGAAGGGGCTTCCACATGTGTCATGTCTATGTCATGTTGAAAATCTATCAGATCCCCTAAAGTTGTTCCTTCTCCTACTCTTTTAACTGCATTCGATGGTCATTCTCATAGGCCTCATGGGATTTTGTATTCCTTCCCTATTGGTTTGGGGGGTAATGTTTTTAATGTGGAAATAGAGATTGTTGGCTTGAGGGGGGCTGACCCAGGTTCGGAGTTATTTAGCCAAACAAATCCCTGTGCTACTGGCCCTTTCGGCAACAGCCCATGGAGCGCGGACTAAGGTCTCACCTGAAGTAGTATGGAGGGATGCTGGAACCAAGTTTCCGCACCCTTAATATGTATGAGGGGGCGATTTAGTCTAACTATGGATACCTTCACGCAAGTCACTTTGCACACTTTCCTGACCCATGAGGCCTTCACGCCCTGTTATACTCGCCTTCGCACAGCCCTAACCAGGGGCTAAGGAGCCTTCGCACTGCTAAAGCAGCGATCTGTCGATCTCCCCAAGTTACGTTGTGGATCTTACTTATCTTCTTATAACAGTTAGTTATCTTCACGTAAATAGATATTTTATCTTATATTCACTTATTTAACATATTCATATAAGTCCGCGCAACAAATAAATAGTAAACTTGTAATTCATACCCAATATACTTCAATACATAAAATAGGAAAAGATACACAGACATAATGTAAATCTTCTCTTTATTAATACTTCAATCAGTTACAGACTCAACCTGCCCTATGCACTCAGCTACAGGGGTCCACGCACTCAGCTGCAGACTACTAGGCCTTTGCGCACTCAGCTGCAGAGCCTTCTCCTACTCTACTACCCAAAGACTCAACCTTACCCTTAGACTCAATGCTTCATCATTCGATCTTCTATCTTCTATTCCTTCTATGTCTCTTTACACTTAGAGTCTCGCTCTATTTATACAATCCCATGGTCTACTGGCCATGGATAGAACTCTCAAACCGACACTACATTACAAAAGTGAGGGTGGACAACCCTATGACTTAATTACAATTTCGTGCTCCGCGCCCACAAATCATGGAGTCTTTATGTCGGACTTAGTCAAAACTCGGGCTTTAAGCCCCAAAACTTGCCTTGGGGGGATCTCATGCCCAACAGGCCCCCAACACAAACATCGTGACTCACTCTCGAGTCACTCTGTCGATGCAGATATCTTCATGCAGAGACCTCCCAATTATACTCAGACTGCTTCAAGGTCGGCAACACACTGAGCAGCTGCCTATTGTATCTCCTGGACGCATTGTTTAGAGACAGTGGTATCTGAACTGCTTCCCTATATCTACTCCTACGTCCCTTGCATCTGCGCGAGCTTGCCTTCAATTGTTGTTGTCATTACGAAGGCCTCATCGATCCAAGGCTGGACACATGTCTTCAAAATCGCTTCTCTATGTTGCGCTACGTCTACATAATCCTTAAGCACTTTGGCATGTTGCATCCACGCAAGCATTTGTGTAAGGGCCACCATCTACGTGATCCCTTTGACGTTGTTGTAATATTGTTGTAGCTCATGTGCCTCTGTTTCTAGGCATTGTATGTTCAGATCCTCCTGCAGAGTGGTGAGGACCTCGAACGACTCTTCCAACATTTTGGTGTAGTCCTTCACTACACTATTGATCTCCTCCATCCCTGATGTAATGGTGTTGGCATGTTGTTCCCTTACCTCTAGAGGAGTTGAAGGTTGCACCTTCAACTACATCTCTACTATCTAAAGCTTCAGCTCCAGCTGAACCTTGGCCATCTCTTCTCGCACATCGCGCACTCCTGCTGCTAACCTCTGGATGCACGTCTCTGCTAGTGCCTCTGTTGTGATGGCCAACTCAAGGACCATCTGGTAGGCTTCCTGAACCACCTACACCCTTTGTAAGTTTTGCACCACAACCTCGTCATGTTGCAGGTTCAATTTCTCCATGTTGATTCTTTGTTCACTCAACACCTATAGCACAAGGCCCTCCCTATCCTGCAGTTCTATAGTCACTCCGTCCTACAGGACATAGAGTGTCTCCTGAGGGAGCACAGCCATGTTGATTCCTAACCCTTTGAATGCACTGATCATAGGCCTGCTGGCCTCGTTTTTTTTAACTAGTTCCCCCTCTAGTAGCACTATTATGTTGATCATGTGAGCATGCAACATTTCCTCAGCTACGGTCATTCCTACTGTGAGGCAGGTCGAGAAAATACTAACCTGGGGAGTGCTCACCTGCAACTCCTTAATATGTGCCTAGAGGGCCTCCAACACAATCTGATTCTCCTCTACCAACTGATGGAGGGCTTCTACAGTGACCGCGCACCATCTCCGCTATATCATGTAGATCTCCCTCGGTGAGGGTGTTCAGGTCGAAAGAAGTCTTAGATGCTTTCGACTTCTTTTGCAGCCCCACCTGCTATCTCAGGCACTGGCACTTTAAATGTGTCGTCGTTGATTTTAGGTCCGCACCACCCTCATCTTTCTTTGTCTCCATTTCTTGTTCCTGCTCAGGCGAAGGTGACTTTCGTCCCTCATGCTCATTCTCTGCTGCCTTCTATTATTTTCTTGTGACCTTTTTTCTTCTCTTCTCTGCTAACTGTGCCATCCGTAGTTTTGTCTCCTCCTTCTTCCACGATGCAGTAGACTTTTCTAGTTCTGTCATGGAGGTGGCTGGAGTGCGCCACTCTGGAATCCATGCCTCAAGTATGTCAAAGATAACATCATCTATGGCCAGGTATGGTAGCTGATTCCACTTCTTCATGGGGTCCTTGCGCGCCCTAATGTGGACATGGTGGAAGTCTGCCTTGAACTCCACAAAGCTTTGTAGGTTATTGTAGACAGTGGGTGATAACCGCAACTTACTGTTAATCCCCATTTTGATGTTCATCTCCATGAACACCTAGAATATCTTACTTTCTCAGATCCAGTTCGCATCTTTAGTGGCCCTAGGGGCATCCTCTACTATCATGGCTTGCGCAGCCTCTTCGGTAATTATTTCTCTGATTTCCCTAGCTTCCTCAGACACTTTCCGTTTTGTTTGTCTAGAAATCTCTCAACTGCTCAACCGGGTGCTCAAACAACACTCTCAATAGGTTAAACAGGTCTCGGTTTGGAATACTCTGGGTGCACGACAGCTCAATTCACGAATGACCAAGTGTTTCTTGCGGGGCAGCCCTTTGCAATTTATAATGCCTTCTGAATCCAAATTCGATTGTTCCCCCCAAATACAGTCCATTAATGCTCCCTTGGTGGCAGATTTTTCCAAATCTTGCCCATAAAGCGTGACTTAAACGCCTATTTCCCGCTCCATTTGATCTCAAGCCAAGCATCACATTGTGAATAGTGACTACAACAGTCACTTTCCAGCCAACCCATGTGGCAGCGCAGCCACCCTTGCACTATTGTGGACCTCGTGACACTTCGCTCCTACACTCAGTCCTGACATCCTGCAGCTCTTAGGCAGAGTAGTTTATATTCCCCGCCTCCTTTCAACTACCTGGAGCACTAGGACTGTGCTTCCCATGGCTATTCAAGTGGTCAGGCCACCTGTACACGACTTCAACTGACCATCAATCACTTTTCCTGGAAAAATCTGCCTTTTACCTTTAATGTCTACATCACACACTTCACCATCGATGCCTCTTCTAGTAATATACGGTCCAATCAAAGGCATCAAGCTGATCAACACTCGGCAGTAGTCCCAAAATTTGTCAACATAATCGTGCACATCCTGTTTTATCACCATAGTTTTCTTATCGAGAAAATCCTTCTTTATTCCTTCCTCAAGCTTCTTGACTTCTGCTTCCACCAAAGTGCTTTTCTCCCTTAACCGAGCTCTTTCATTCATGATTTCTTGGAGCCTAAGATTACCCTGTTGGACCTCTTCATCAGGTCCCAAGCATTCTTTTTCATTTAGCTGCAAGATCCCTTCTTCCAAGGCTCCACAAACCATCATATCCACAGGCGTTGTTATGCATGGACTAGTCATAATGTACTCCATCAATATTATAGTGTTTTCTCCATAGGCCAACCTAGAAGGAATCTGTCCCTTTAGTTTCTTGCACGTTGTCCTATAAGCCCAAAAAAATGTTGGAATGTGCAGGTCCTAATCACTTTGCTGCACATTATATACCTTCTCCAATGCTTCGCACACTTCATTAAAGGCTTCTAGGTGGGTAACCTTTTGCACACTCATTCTTTCCACACTCTGTCGCTCCAACTAGAGGGACCATTTACGCAATGGCCTCCCGAACAAATGCTTATTGACCATGTACCCCAACGCGAAGTCCATGTGAATCCCCGCAGTTTTTTTACCATACGCCTATACCCACCTGGATAGATGTGCGCGTGGATAATCATGTACATTGTATTTACCTGTTAGTCGCATCTTAGGTTTCCCAAAACACATGCGCATCATTCTCCTACATTCGCGCCATTCATCAATGCTTCCTTGGTGCGTACCCCACCACCTCACAAGCATAGCATGTAGTACCCACTTCAAAGCCTGGAAACCTTTCTTTTCCGGCACCTCCCTTTCAAATCTGTCCAAGAACGCATCTACCTCACCTAATCCATCATAAGTAGGCAAATCTCTCACTTTTTTCAATAGACAGCGTAGTGATCTTTTCATCATGTTACAGTTTAGTGTGGTTACCTTTTGTAACCAGTTCTACCATCGCTCTATCACTTCATTCGAATCTAACGTACAGGGGCTTTCGCGCTCCCATGAGATCTGTCCATCTGCGGTGGGATTTACCTAATATTTCTCTCATGCGGTTATCTTGTAGATGCAGTCCAAATCATCGTCGCTTTCATAGTCACGCACCAACTCTGTGTAGTGTGATCCTTCTGCACGGTCAAAAGGTACGACTACGCGCAAATACTTTGTCTCAAAAATCATCTTTCGCTTCTTCAGATTAATCACCCCATTCAAGTCAGTGGCCTAATCGATTCTTAAGAGCGCGAGGTAGGGATTGCTGTCATCAACAAGCTTTATCACTTAAAAGTCTGCTAGCATGCTTGTCCCTTCAATTGGATCCATGGTGATTCCCTGCAATCTCCCCATAGGTATTATCTTTTGTTGGTTCACCACTCATGGCTGGATAGAAGACCATTGCAGCGTAGGCCTTCCCATGTGCTCCCATGTTCACTTCTGCAAAATGTTCGCATCTAATCCTAAAATCCAAAATTACTTAGTCCATCTCATATTCTCCAATCTACGCGGTCAACCTCATTTCTCTTCCCATCCTTGTCGCATGCTTTCCAACCTTCCAAACTACACGCGGCTCTCCTAGGGCAGTCCCAACGCATCTGTTAATGAGTTCCTGCAATCCCTTTACATCCTTACTATCATGCAGTAGCTTCATGCATGTTCCTAGGAATGTGGTAAGCATAGATGGGTCCATTTCCAGCTTCGATCTATCTTTGCTTCCTGAAGTGGAGGCATCATCAAAGCTCTTCTTAGCTTCCATGAAGGTTTCCTTAGCATGCTCCAAATCAAACTCTGCTTCTTTCGTCGGAGCCTTGTGAACCCAAGTACTATCTTCAAGCTATTTGTCTTTATCATCTCTCATCGTAATTCCACTTCGGAGCACAATGTTCACATTTGGATCTTCCTCACATGGCTCAGACCTCATCATCTACAGGTTCTGAGTCGGGGGAGGTTGTAACGCTCCCTTGTCGTGCAGTCTAGCTATCAGCGTAGGACAATCCTCTGTCTCATGATCAAACAAGGTACAGTACAGACATGATGGACACGTTGGATTCATACAATCACGAGCATAATGTCCTGGGCCTCCGCAATTGTCACATATCAGTTGTGCATGACCTCTTTTAGGTCCTCCTCCACCTCAGCCTTGCTCGCGCCCCTAAAATTCGGTTCATGCCACTCCTGCATTCTAGTCAAGGGGCCACATTTTGGCTTGAACTCTATAGGTGGGAGTTCTATCCATCATCATCTCATAGCTTCTACAAGTGCACTCATCGTTTCCAACTGATCTACAAAATTTACATAATAACTGTTGTGAATTCTATGTGTACTTTTGTAGCAAATGATAGTTGTCTGTAGCATGTTTTCCTCCTATTTGACAAATCACGCACCAAAAATCGGGCGTCGCACTAGGTCCTACTTGTACCTTTGGTCTTAACGACATTGGTCCTCCTCCTGCGAGGTAATTCATGAACACTGGGCAGTGGTCCTTGTCATGACCCTAACCCTTACATTTAACGCACCATACCTCTTTGCGCACTTCGGGTCGGGTTGTCATGTCCTGTTTCAGAATCTGCATCTCAATGCATAAGTTTTTCAACTGCGCATGGATCTACTGAACTCCCAAGTTAATATCCTGTATCGGGGTCTCATGTAGCCTTATCACAATCTCCAAGGCCTCTGCTTGAGTTGTTAACCTTTATTGTGACAGCGCGTTCCTCAAATGTGGCGTCAACGATGCTACAAACCATTTGTGGTGTTGTCCATCGGTCAAAGTCATATTAGATTCACAGATTGTGCACTTCACTCTCTAATCCAACTCCCAAGGAGTATCGCCTAGTAGCATTGTGATCTCTTTGAATCCAATGATCAACTACGCCTCTGACTTCAGCCTGCTAAATTCTCTCTTCAACGCAATTTGAATATCCGCGATCCCCGCATTCACATTGTCATTAGAATGATTTATATACTAGGTCAATGTGCAATCCTAAAGAGCACTGACCAGCATTGCTTTCTTTATATTATTATCTTTCACTCCCTACAGTTCCCATACGGCTCTTATCATGAACCAAAACTGGACCGGATCTTCATTTCCTACTCCCTTGAACACAAGCAACTTTATCACGCTTGCCATATTGACTCATGGTGGTGGCGGAGGTGGTACAGGAGAAGATGGAGGTGAAGGCGGTGAAGTTAGTGGTGGTGTGGGTGGGCGTGGTATGCGCGAAATCCTCTGCCTTATCAAATTGATTGCACTTCACGGTTAGACCTTTGCGAGCTCTTCCTCGTCCCCTCACGGACGTGAAATCAAAGGGCTATTCTTTGGTCCCTTACTTCCTTTATTTCTGTAGATTTTGCCACTTCGCATGGCTTTGTACATCAAGGTAATTTCATAACCCTCTTTTCACACAATAACATTTTAATCCAAGTATTCAGAGACTTTACGTACTTACCTCGCGGTCTTTTGAAAAAGTGTCGTCATAGCTAACTGAAGTATCTACCACGAACTCAGTAATGAATCCTCTTATAATCCGATCGAGCAAGCGATCAACCGTGCGCATGATCTTATTCTTTGATGCTTCCAATATACACACCAACTTTGGGGTCCACATAATAGGATTATCGAGCTTCCACCTTCCTTGGCTATCTGCTAGCTTCGCAATCCACACATATAGCTCAGTAGGGAATGATGCGAAGAAAATTTCATGGATCACTATGTATAGGTAGAAGTCTAACCACTCTTCTTTTATCAGTCATGGATTCCTGTTCTCATGCACCATGAACTCGTGAATTCTCTTGTCCAACGAACCTTCAATTTCTTTCTTAGTTAGGTTCCAATGATATGACATCGGACATCTCTATGTAGATTTCGGTCCTAGCAACGAAACCATTTCTTGGCTTGAGGGGCCCTGACTCGGGTTTGGAGTTATTTATCCAAAAAATCCCTATACTACTGGCCCTTTCAGCAACAATCTGCGGAGAGTGGACTAAGGTCTCACCCGAAGCAATATGGGGGGATGCTGGAACCAAGTTTCTGCACCCTTGAGATGTCTGAGGGGTCGATTTAGTCCAACTGTGGATACCTTCGCGTAGGTCACTTTGCACACTTTCCTGACCCACGAGGCCTTCGTACCCTATTATACTCGCCTTCGCACAGCCCTAACCAGGGGCTGAGGAGCCTTCGCATTGCTAAAGTAGCAATCTATGCTATCTCCCCAATTTACGTCGTGGATATTACTTATCTTCTTATAACAGTTAGTTATCTTCGCATAAATAGATACTTTATCTTATATTCACTTATTCAATGTATTGATATAACTTCGCGTAGCAAATAAACAATAAAATTGAAATTCATACCCAATATACTTCAATGCATAAAATAGGAAAAGATACACAGAAATAATGTAAAGCTTCTATTTATTAATGCTTCAATCAGTTACAGACTCAACCTGCCCTGCGCACTCAGTTGTAGGGGTCCGCGCACTCAGCTGTGGACTACTAGGCCTCTGCACAATCAGTTGCAGAGCCTTATCCTACTCTACTAACCAAAGACTCTACCTTACCCTTAGACTCAGTGCTTCAACGTTCAATCTTATATCTTTTATTTCTTCGATGTCTCTTTACACTTAGAGCCTCACTCTATTTATACAATCCCATGGTCCGTGGACCATGGGTAGAACTCTCAAGCCGACACTACATTACAAAAGTAAGGGCAGACAACCCTATGACTTAATTACAACTTCATGCTCCGCACCCACAAATCGTGGAGTATTTACATCGAACTTAGTCAAAACTTGGGCTTTAAGCTCCAAACAAATTCCTGGGGGGGGATCCTATGCCCAACAGAGATAGTCAATGCCAATCTTGATTATAATCTTTTATTGGGTTGAAATTGGGTATATGTGTTGGATTCCATAGTTTCATCTTTGTTTCACATACTATGTTTACATCATGAAGGGGAAAATGTTACAATTGATCAGTCAGCCTATTCTCCCAATG
The DNA here is from genome assembly GCA_000404065.3 of Pinus taeda. Taxonomy (NCBI): domain Eukaryota; kingdom Viridiplantae; phylum Streptophyta; class Pinopsida; order Pinales; family Pinaceae; genus Pinus; species Pinus taeda. Next base: position 139,027 of record APFE030254041.1, on the reverse strand, counting down.
ACCAAATGCGTTTGTTGGCTCCAGTGTCCCCTTAGTAAAGAATTCTAAGAAGCCTACTAAAAATTTAGGAGTTGGAACATATTCCTCATTGATGAGTACATTTTATCTTCCATCTCATGCTATATATGTCAATGTCATCTCATCCTCCATGGTGATCCCTCAACAATGTTCTTTTTGAACTCATTATTTTTCATATGCTTGGACCTTTCCCCCTCCTACTGCCATATTAGAAGAAGGTAAGGTGGGTGGAATGGCTTATCCTATATCTGCAATAGAAATTGCATATCAACCCATTGTTAATACTGCAGATTTTGATCTAGTCCCTGTTTCCTCAGAAGATTTGGGTGGTGATGTGGTTCCCATCTGGATAATTCATTCCAATTTAGCTATGGATTTCCTTGATATCATTTTATCATATGAGGAGCCATTCTAGAAGAAATTACTAGTGTAGAAAGGTTGCGAGATGATTTGCATCATCAATCCTATTTTCTCCCTAACTTGCATAAATTCGAATCAATTTTTTCTAGTCCTTCTCATGGAAATGTTCAAAAATTTTAAACCCTTTGTCTCCAACACCTATATTTGTTGAAGTTAATATGGATAATATTTTAGAAACTATTATGATGAACATTTCCAAGAATCCCAATGTCATTGAAAATATCTTCATTGGAGTCAATTCTTCCCCTAAGGATATTAAAATTTATACTGACCTCTTCAAGGATTTTAGAGATGTCTTTGCTTGGTATTACGAGGAAATACTTGGGATTGATCCTAGTATAGTTCAACATGAGATCAAGATTTACAGAAACGCAACTCCTGTGCGTCAAAAGCTTCAGTCTGTCAATCCTAGGAAAGTTGTGGCCATCAAGGTAGAAGTGGAGAAAGTGCTTAAAGAAGGAATCATCTACTCAGTTCCTCTTACTGAATGGGTTCCAATCCTGTCACTGTGGATAAAAAAAGGAACAATTTGTGTGTGTATTTCTTTTAGGGATTTAAATAAATCTTGTCCAAAGGACAATTTCCCCACTCCATTTATAGATCAAATTACCAATGAGTGTGCTAAAAATGATATTTTTTCCTTCATGAATAGATTCATTAGGTATAATTAAATAACAATTCATCCTGAAGATCAACATAAAATGGTGTTTATTTCTCCTTGGGGTACATTTTTGTAAAGGAAAATGTATTTTGGCCTTAAAAATGTTATAGCTACTTTCCAGTGGGCTATGTCATATGCTTTCCACGACATCAACCATGTAATAGAGGCCTATTTAGATGATTTAGTTGCTCACTCTCGCAAGAGAATGGAACATCCAAAGAATATTCATTTAGTTTTTGAAAGGTGTCACCACTATAAAATTCGGTTGAACCCTAATAAGTGTGTTTTTGTTGTTATATCTGGTCGATTGTTGACATTCATCATTTCTGATGAAGGGATTTGGGTTGATCCCTTCAAGGTTGAGGCAATACCTTAGTTGCCTCCCCCATCTAATATTCGTCAACTTCAAAGTCTCCAAGGAAAAGTCAAATTTTTAAGGAGGTTTATCGTGAACTATGTTAAGACTACAAAATAATTTATGCATTTACTTAAGAAAGTATTTCCATTTATTTTGGAGGAATTCTCCCAACTATTGTTCGATGCTTTGAAATATTCATTAACCTTTGATCCCCTTTTCAGTCCACCTAATTATATCAAAGATTTATTTTTGTACATCGCAGTGGAAGAATCAATTATAGGTATGCTTCTGGTTCAGGAAAATGATGCCCTTACAGAACATGTGATTTATTATCTAAGTCGTGGCTTAGCCAATCCCAAACTCCAATACTCCCACATTGGGAAATAAGCTTTAGCAGTAGTGCATGTTGTTCAAAGACTCTGTCATTACATTTTGATGATAAAACCCATTGTAGTTGTTGACATCAATCCATTTCAATTTTTCCTAAGTAGGTGAGTGATTGGGGGAAAGGACAACGAATGGATTGTAATTTTACAATAGTTCGATCTTGAGCTCATGTCAGCCAAATCAAAGAAATCTTTGGTTTTTGCATAATTAAGTTTGGAATTGCCTTGTGAGGATGATTTCACTTATGAAGAATCATTTTGGATGAATATATATTTCTTATCTCCTCACAAGATCCTTGGTATGGGGACATCATTATATATCTCTAGACTTCAAAGTTCCCTCAGTATTTTTCTAAAGATCGACGTCGAAAATTACATCACATTTCTAAGAGTTATCTGATTATTGGTGATATATTATATTGTCGTGGGGTTGATTCAATCCTTTGACGTTGTTTGACCTTTGAATAAGTTGAGTTAGTTTTAAATGACTGTCACAGTGGGGCTTGTGGTGGTCATTTGTTTGGGCTTGCAAAAACTCGAGAGATCTTGCGTGCAGGGTATTTTTTGCCTTTGATTTTCAAATATTATGTTGAAGTGGTCAAAAAATGCCACCCTTGTCAAAACTATACTCGAAAAATGTGCACTCATCCAACTCTTCTCTTTCCTATTATCACAGTCGATCCATTTACCAAGTGGGGAATTTATTTTACAACTTTTCATCCAGCTTCAACTAAGGGAGATAGTACATTATAGTAGTAGTAGACTACTTTACAAACTGGTTCAAATCTATGCCCACTTTCAATAATGATGGTGAGACAACAAGATTTTTCCTTTTCAATCAAGTTATCTCGTATTTTAGTATCCCTAAAGAGATTATCATTGACCATGGTAGTCACTTCATAATAAAATGATGTATGAATTGCCTTCAAAATTTGTATTTCGGTAAGAACATTCATATCCTTATTATCCTCGAGATAATGGAAAAGTTGAAGTCGTTAATGAATCCCTTAAGACCATCCTGCAAAGGACAATTAGCCGAGCCAAGTCCATCTAGCACATTACGCTTTATCCTACTTTGTGGGCATATTGAATGTCTATTAAGACTTCCATGGGGTTCACTCCCTTTCAATTATTCTATGCAGGGATTCGCTCAAAGAAGAATGAGTAGAGAATAGTTCCATAGCAACAAAAAAAGTGTCTTCCCCTATCACCAGGATGTGAGTTGCCTCTTCATGCTAACCAAGAGTGTTATGCACAAATCATATACTACTGGTTTCAAGCACTCAACTGCTAGAAACATTGTCGATCATGAATCCTGATGCAAAGAAGATGAACCTGATACCCTAGAAATTTTGAATATGATGATCTTTATTGCCAGGTTTGTGATACTTATGATTGGTATTTGTGACCCACCCTTGTCAGTATTTTGTGTATAGTACATGGTAATGTAATCTTCAATGTTTAGGTCCTCGTTGGCCCTGCCCTTCAAGTTGACCGCTTTTCCCCTTCTAGAGAAACTTGTAATGAAGTAAATATCTTCTACCTCAATTTGTAGTGGCATTGAATCTATGAATAATTGTTCCTACTCTGGGGCCCAATAATTGATTAACATTTCCAATAATATGGTTTGGGCTCTCATATTTGGCATCATAAAAAACTTGAGCAAACCATAATTTTTATGACCATCCAATGATTCTTGGTCTTCCAAGACTTGATTGTCCACATCATTGTGTTCTCTTTCTCTCCAAATGATCGAAATCCTAAAATATTTGTCAATTTCAACTGTTAGAAAATTCATTTCTAAATTTGGTTCTACGTGTACACGGTTTCTGTAAAAGATAGCCGCGTATATACACGATTTTCCTTCTGACAATTCACGTATAGGGCTTTATATATGCAACCTGATAGAACCAAACCCGCATATACATAAAATTGGTTTTAAATTTAAGTTAAACAATAAAAATAAAAATAAAATCAATTCAATTATTGAAAATTAGATCCAAACGAACGAGAATGTGGTTAAGAGTTACCTGGAGCTCAAAGTTTCCAAATCTGTTGGTGAAATTTGTTGAATATTCTTGCCCAAGTTTGCTCCCAAATCTCTTTCCTCAACACTTGGATCATAAAAATGAAGTTGGGTGAGTTTTAAAAAAAAATTATATTCAAAAATTCAAACCCAGTTTCATAAAGTACATTTTCAATTTATTATTTTAATTTCATGAACTTTTTGAGCTTGCTTAAAGTGTTGGGAGGGAACTTTTTGAGGGTAATGAAGACTTTTCTTATCACTTACTAATGTTTTCATGTTGTTTTGATTCCATGGTCTTTAACCTATCATAGTAGGTATTGTACTCTAAACTGGCATATAGGTTAAGATAGATAATTTTCCATTGCATTTTCATCTTAACCTCATACTGTGATACTTAGCCACAGGGTCGACCCCACTATGTTGTGATTTTTTAACCTCTCTCACTAGTCATTTCATAAAATTGTAACATAGTGGTAGAGCCTTTCCTTCCATGGGTTTCCTAGTTAGAAACTCACTAGCATATTTTTCCCATGTTGTAAATCTTGTATAGGCTTGGGCATCCTCTCTAGGCCCATCATTACTTTGTGTTGAAGCCGCATTCTTCTTCTTCTTAGATTTTATTTTGGGTTTATATCCTAGAGGCTCCCATCTATTAAGTTGTACTATTGCATTGCATATTTGTCACTTCCATCCCTTTTGTCCTTAAGCCAACTTCATTGGACTCTTGTATAAGCTACTTTTGACCATGACATTTCTACAAGATCAAGTCATGCATTCATTATCCTTTTTCGACTTGATAGCCTTTTCCATGGAGGGAAAATTCCTCGAGTGTCAATGACCAACATCTGCCACCTTGCATTGAGAATAGGAATGTTCTAGACCCAGGAACTAGTGCACTTTCCCTTGACACTTATTCTCTCCATTGTACTATATGTGTTCTTTTATTATTTTTCAGGCTTTATAATATGAAATAAAGACAAAAAAAATATTCTAGAAAAAGAGACCTGGAACAGGACTATTTCTTCATCACTTGATGGAAGCAAGTGTCATTCGTGTCGCCCTTGAACAAAGAACTTAAAAATGAGGCTTTCCTCCATCAGGATGGGACTTAGTTTGAATTTAGGGAAGACAAAACATTGTCTTTGATTCAGTTCTCCACCAATTGGTTAGATCTTTCAATCATGTGGTGATTTTTTTTATGCCTCCTACATCGCAAAATTATACAAAGTTATTTTATGTTGCCATAAAGTCACATAAAGTCATGCCTTTGTTCAAGGAAATTCAAAATTTTGTCAGCCATTTTGTGGTGTCTCTTGACTCATTTTTATTGGTCATACCTGGTCTGTCAAGTTATTCTAAGTATCACATCAGTTACTTGATCCTTTATTCGTGTGACTTAAGAAGGTCCCCATTGACTTCTTGTTGGATAGTTTTCTCTTATTGACTCTGAAAAATTGCTCTAAGAGTATAGCTAGAGTCGCACTCTGGCCCTATTTACATCATTGTTAGGTGACCTTGTGCTCATCATAAATCAGTATCATGAGTCTTTGACTGAGTGGTTTCCTATGTGTTCAGTATCATCTTACATTATCACACATTAGGATTCATGTAGTACCTTGGTTTCCAATTGACCTTATTGTTGTATTCCTCGCCTTTATGTCAGCTTTCATTATTGGTTGGTTCAAAGGATTTCTTTCGTGCACTAGCTACATTTTGTGCACACATAATTCAGGGTGGTTACTTCATCTTTATTCGTCTAAGTCCTTCCAAATTGTTTTCCTATGGGTTACGCTTGTGCTGGTTGATGTGGGATTCCTTAATGCCTTCCTTCTAGCAGATATTTTCCCATTGACTCCAACTCATTGCTTTGGGAACAGGAACTATAGTTCTTTTTCAATACCTTGTGGTTTGCATTCATCAATGGTTGATTCCTTTGCTATCAACAATGAGAATACATCAATGTCTCTTTATTGTTATATTCTTCCAAGTGTTTGACTTCAACACATTTATTCACACTTTTTAGATTGTACTAGGGTACCTTGACACTCATTATCATTATTGGTGAGTTGTCTCACATTTTTTAACGGTATACATCAATGAACGCCAATCAAATTATTTCTCACATGGTTGACTTCAACTCATTTATTCCCATGGTGTAGAAATGTGTGATTGGTGTTTAGTGAATATCTTAGGTTGTGTCAACATCTTGGTTCACTTGACAGTTCCTTCAACTTTCTACTAGTGACACCTCTTAGCTCTATATGTTGCAAACTTTCTCAGAAGCATCTTGTATGTTGGCACCCAAGTTTATGCAGTACCAATACTCTACTTACATGACTTGGTACTTTTATGAGGATCAGTCATACATCATTGTTTTTCAAACATCCTTCTATGTGATATTGAGACATAGCTCTGTTATGTTCTTTTGTGACTATGATCGGCTATGATCTAATGATCCACTATGTATTCTTCGGCTCATTTTTTACACTTATGTATAAGTTTTAGTTATGAATTATACTTGATCAATGGACATGCTTTATTACTTCTGAGCATGGGTAAACCTGCCTCGGACATGAGTTTTATTTTTTATGATCCTCTCAAGTTTTCTAATGGATCCTCTCTATACTTAATATATCTTGTCCATCATGTTACCTTTTAATCTCATATATTAGGGGGAATATGTTATAGCATCATTCAACACTCTTGTAGACCTGATGCTCTTATATGGCCTTGGGCGGTCCCTTTACCCTTGCAGACTTGAATTTATCTTGAAAAGGTATATTTCAAATTCCATATGCGACTCTACCCACACAAAAACGCATACATATGTTGGTCCCAGAACACTATACCCATGTATACATTTTTAAATTTGAAAAAAATAAACAAATGCTAGTTTTCGAGCAGGGTTTACGGTTTTTACTGAGAGCCCACCTACAAAATCTTGTGTCCTGACTGAAACAACTAATTTGAGGTGGTATATATACACCCCTTGGATAGGCCTAATGAATATGAAGAAGAGATATATCGGCATTATGCTTCATTTCCCCCAAATCAAGTATGCTTTTCCCATGCCTCCATCACTCCCAATCTCTAGGAACCCCTGGTTTCCTTTACTAAGTTGCTCAATCCCCTTATCTAGAATCTTCTCTGTTAGGTCCCTATAATACTATTATATACCCCTTATTTTTATTTTTAGTGTAGCCCCCTATTGTTATTGTTATGCCCATGTATCCCCCATATTTTTATTGTTGTGCCCCAAAGAAACCCATTATTGTTATTGTTGTTCCCTTACATTTTTATTGTTATGTAGGCTTTGATTATATTGTGACCCCTTAGACTCATATATATACCAAGGAGGTCTTATCATTTGTATCATCCAATAATTGTTCAATTATGTAACGTAAAGAAGTTTTCCCCCTCGAAGAGGATAATTTTTAAGTCATTGATCTATCTTTCCTTGTGTTTTGTGAGTTGGTTGCATAACATTTGGTATTAGAGCTTTGGATTCTAGGGTTTTCCTACTTCAAACAGGCCATCTTGGAATTTTCGCTATAAAAAAATTTATATGAAGGTTAAGAAGTTGACGTTTCTACCATGTAGAGCAGATATCTTGATGAAATTCCTGTAAAAAAATCAAATCTTGATGAAATTTGTGTAAAAAAAATCAGATCTTGATTCACTACAATTTCTGAATGGTCCAAAGAAGTTATGGTTTTTTCATGCTCCAAAATTCAATCTCAAATAGGTGACCTTGGGAAAATACTCATAACATTATATATGAGCATCGGAATTGAATTTCATAAAACGTTACTCAAATTTCATAGACTATAGTTTTTCATGTATCATTTTCAAGGTCGGAGGTTCAAACAGTGACACGTGGCATTCCTTACATGTTGGCTCTACTAAACCATCCTATAATCAGGTCGTCGTGGGACATTGGGCATAAATATATCTTGAAAAATTCATTTTTTGTCTAACTTGTGGAATTTTAAAGAAGACTAATAGGGTTGACAAAGAACAAAAATTCATATCTTGGAGAGCTGAAATTATAGAGATACAATTGTTTCAATATCTAGCCCCAAAGAAAAAAAATTATGTGTATTTTTTTTTTTAATTTGCATAACTTTTGTTTGAAAAATCAAGTTGAAGTGATTCAAAGGGCATGGTGCAGCATAGATATCATTGTTTGATTCCAAAATTCCTCGAAGCAAAAAAATGGACACACCTAGTAAGCAACCTGAAAGCTTTACTATGACGC